>CAUYQV010078438.1:0-14970 GCA_963574575.1 Galagoides demidoff
GGTATTTGTATGTTATTGACTTAAAGGATTGTTTTTTACCATAAACCTGCATCCTGAAGACCGACCATGTTTTGCTTTTTCTGTTCCTGTCTATAATCAGCAGAAGCCTCCCAAGAGTTACCAGTGGAAGTTTCTGCCGCAAGGTATGTTGAATAGTCCTACACTGTGTCAACAGTTTGTAGATCAACCATTACAGATTCTTAGAAGGAGATACTCTACGGCCTACATTATTCGTTATATGGATGACATCTTATTGGCACATCAGAGTTTGGCAGTTTTACAGGAAATGTTTGAACAAGTTGTATGTATATTAAAGTCTTATGGTCTTCAGATTGTTTCAGAAAAGGTGCAGACTACAGCTCCTTATAATTATTTAGGGTACAAATTGACTCAAACTCAAATTCTTCCACATGTTCAACTCTGAGTGGATTCCCTGTCTACTTTAAATGACTTTCAAAAGCTATTAGGTCATATTAATTGGTTACATCCTATTTTAGGAATTCCAACCTATGTTTTGTCTAATCTTTTCAAAATTCTGGAAGGACTTTAAGACTTAAATAGTCCTCATTCACTCACTCCAGAAGCTAAGGAAGAACTGCAACTAATTGAAAAAGAGTTTGTATAGGCAAAAGGCCTATATACCTCTGGCCAAAAAAAGCTGTTTGAGAGAGAGCAGTGAAAAGACTTTGTGCAGGCATACTTGTGAGAAAGTGAGGCAGAAGAATCCCATATGGCTGGGTTGGTTGCAGTCATAAACCCCCCCTGACTTAAGGCCCACATGGGAGCGGAAGCTTGCAAACAAGTGGTCTGTATGTCTTAGAAATTTCTTAATTATGCCTTGCTTAAAATTGAAGTAACTGTCCCCAAATGGTGAGGCCAGCAGGGCAGGTATTCAATCCACCTTCCTCCTTCAAGCCTCAGCCTTCATCAGATAAGAATAAAGAAGTAATGGCTGACAACATGTTCTCCATTAAGTTATGTTAAAAGGATTATGTTCAAAAAGATTATGTTAAATAAAGTGGTATCAGTTAAACCATGGATTACTAGGGAGGAGCTACTCATGAGATAGTCACAAGATGTTTATTCATAAGATGGATTATAGATTGTAATGAATATTAATGAAGTCATTAATGTACAGTGAGCATGTCCAGAGAGATTATAATGAATATTAATGAGGTACAGTGTGCATGTGCGCAGCTAAACTATTTAAACCAAGAGTAAAGAAATCAACTTGCCACTTGCCATAAGAGAGCCGTGCTCCCTGGCTATGTAGCAAGCCAGGAATAATTAATAAAGTTGTCACATGCCTGAGAGAGCTGTGAACCCCTTTATTTAAATGCAATTTCAATTGTGTGTGTATTCTCTGCAACATTGCTTCTACGTGAGACCCTAACAGCAACAATTTTGCATCAAAAAAATTAGATAGGGTTGATGTCAGATTTCCAATTCAGCTAATAATTATAGCCACTAGTCACTCCCCAACTGGAGTTATTTATCAAGTAGATACTCTATTAGAATGGTTGTTCCTTTTTAACAGAACTACACAAAAATTACAACAATACTTAGATAAAATTTGTGAATTGGTTGCTAAGGGTAGAAATAGAATTCGCCAACTATTCTGGAGCCTCACTCCAGAAGCTAAGGAAGAACTGCAACTAATTGAAAAAGAGTTTGTATAGGCAAAAGGCTTACAGGTTATGATTCTTATTCTATTATTGTTCCTTTCACAGAAAAGAAAATTCAACTCAATTTTCAATTATCAATATCATGACAAATTGCTTTTGCATCCTATATAGGCTCAATTAGTAATGAATATCCTAATGTCAAAAGATTTCAGTTTTTACTCAGCAACAATGGAAAAACAGCTGCGGAACACCATTGGACATCTCTCATTCATTCACTGTCCTCTCCAATACATCAACTTAATTTTTGTAGAAAACCTGACATGTCAGAGTGGAAGCCTGGTTATGTACTGCAATGGGATCAAGGTTTTGCCCATATTATTACAGAACATCAAGAGAAGCAGTGGTTAGCAGCCTGCTGGATTAAGCCTGGACACGCGAGCAGGAAACCTTGCCAGCACCTTAACAAATTTGTTTTCACTAACTTTTCTTTCATTCACAGGACCCTGGTTTTTGGAGCCTAGGTAATTTCATAATAGAGAGACCCTGGATCTGAAGGAACCTTTCCACCCTAAAGAGCTTTCTCGTAGCTGCCACCGCCCTTCCCCCTTCCTCCTTCCTCCTTCCCTGTTCTCCCGAACGCACCAAGAACCCAGTAGCTTTGTCTAAAATCACCCAATCTGAAGCAGCCTCATTCCCGGACTTTCCCACCCCCAGAATTTCACCCCCCCCTTCCGCGTTCCCGCCCGCACCAGGCTCCCCACTCAAATCCTCCTATCAGAACTCCCCACATACCCGCTCCCCTATACCTTCTCTCCACCCCCTAATGTTTCCCTATAAATTAGCTTGTAACAGCGGATCGAGGTCCTTCTTCCCGAGCGGCTGAGGGACCCTGATGCATCAGCAATAAACTCGCCTCTTGCTTTTGCATCGACCCGAGTCTGGTGACTGTTCCTTGGGGGTGGCTACCGTGGCTGGACTCCGTTTGGGGTGCAACAGATCAATCTCCTTTGTGGGAACTCTAGCTGCCTCTCCCATCCATCCATCAGCATCAGGAAGCAGTTAAGAGTGGTCAGCGTCCTGTTTCCCTAAGAGGCAGTTGGAGCTTCTATGTAGAGTGGGAAGATTGATACAAGACTTTATTATTTTGGGCTGAATTATAAGCCCCAGGTAAGCTTAGTATGCATCTTGTAAACCTTTGAAGGTTATGACAACAAAGACCTCCAACAGCAGGCTTATGTTCAAAAGGATTAATGGTTAATGGTTATACTGGTATCAGCCAAGTAAGAGAATTTCACTTGTTGGATTTATACCTGTTTCAGCTAGGGCACCTGATCTTTACTTAAAGTTATACTGCTCTTTGGAAAGGGTCTGAGTTCGGTACAGCCCTTTCCCCACCTAACATAACTTTGGGTGGTGGTTAATACTTCCCATGGAAGCATCGCAGGCCTATGGGTGAGCCCATAGCACATAGTTAGGTGGTGATTAGCACAAAGGGAACATGTTTTCCCCTATGCCTAGTTTGGCTAAAATAGTTTCCTTCATACCCAGATTAGTTCTGTAGGTGTAATTCTGTTATACTTAATACCCTTTTGTTTCTCTTACTTAGCAGGAAGAAAAGCTCCTCGGTGAAGAGAATGGCTGAAATAACCAACAACAGATTTTTTCCCTTGCCTATCCAGAAATGTCGGGCAACTCTTCCACAGGTGCTCCTTGTGGAGAAAGAGCCTGAGCCCACGGCAATCCTTAGGCCCGTAGTCATTGTCTAATACTCCCCTGACCTGTCTTGTGTTGTCTCAGTAAAAGGCTAATGTGGAGGTTGCTCAGGGCTACCCTGCAATCAAGGTTAGCCTGCCTCCTGCAAGCTTGTACTTCTATCCACGTCATGCCTGGTTCCTTCCTGCAGCAATCAAGACCAGGGCCATAGGGGCCATAGGGGCTGTGACCTCAAGAGCTGCTTAAAGGCAAGTTGTGTGTAGGCCAGTGCCATCCACTAGGATGTCTGCAATGATAAAAATGCCCTCTGTGTTCAAATGTAGCCTGAAATTGTAGTGTAGGGAGGCACAAACCCATCTCCATCCTTACTGGGTCCTATCTGGTTCCAAGATTTAAACTGGCATAAGGCAGATTAAAGAAGAAAGGAATACATATGTATTGAACATTAGTTTTATGTGGTTTGGGAGCCCTCATAAGGATATAAAAGTCCAAAGAAACAGAGTTGGTTACTTATATACTGAATTGGACAAAGAATACCAGACTATGAAAATGTGATAAAGCAAAGAGACTTGGCCTATAGTAAATTAGGTAGAGAAGTGACTAGGAAGATAAAGGTTAGTTTAACAAGGTTTGTACGGAATTCTCTTGGCGCTAACTTCCCTTCTTGGATGATAAAAACTGAGGACTGAACTCTTGACTTTTCTCATTTGCTCAAACTCTTTTCTAAGGAACATGGGGAAAGTCACACCTTATAAGCCATACAATCTCGTTAAATAGTTCTTTTGACTCAGTATATTGTACTTTGGGGCTTTCCAACCTAATTCTGCATGGAATCACTTGACTGATAACACACCCCTCCTAACTTAAGCATTCCTTTTTATTGACTCCAAGTTTTTAGACAAAGTCAAACTCTTTTAACCAATTATCAATTAAAGAATCTCTAAACCCATCAATAAATTTTAAGCTCCAGACTTGAGATGTCTCACCTTTCTTTTGGGGCCAAACCAAAACATGCTTCCCATATACTGATTTATGATTTTACCTACATTTCCTGTCTCCCTGAAATATATAAAACCAAACCACTGAGAGAAGATACCCAAGAAGGGTGAGGTCTAGGAGAATAGAAATTCTCAAGGAGACCACAAGAATACACCTGCATGGTTCTCTCCATGGTGACTCAGCTCTTGGGAATTTGCAAACTTAACTTCCTAGAACTTGAAAATTTCTACTTCTGTGAAATCCTGTAATTCTGTGAGGACTGGAATAGCATCTCCTGCTTGATTCAAACTGGCCACTAAGAAGGGTACCTATAGGTTGGAATTTTTGACTGTAGGTAAACAGGGAAAGACCAAGCCAGTCGGGGAGTGCAGCCATTTGGAATTCTTCTATGCCGTAAGCTCCCAGCCAGTAAATAAAGCCCTTCCTCTTATAAACATGGTGTTTGGGTGCTCTTTATCTCGGTTGGGCCTCATCTTCCTGAAATATTTTTGGTTCCCTGACCAGGAAGCAAGATCACCCTTGGAGAGAACACACACCTGAAGCTGCTGCCAATCCTCTGGACACCCACGTGGGGGGCCCTGATCGGCCTGGGCAATGTGAACTACTGAGTGCACCAGGGAGGCAGTTTGGCCTCCCTATGTGGATGTCTTGGCTGGGTGGACAAAGGACCCCTTTAGCAGGTCTTCAAGGAGCCAAGCACCAGGAGAAACTGGCATGTAGGAATAGGTACCTACACAGGGAGATGTCTAAGGCAAGGTATGTCCCATCTGGGGGTCCTACCCCATTTGGGTGGAAGAAGGAGCCTGATTAACTCCTTGGGTGTTAGATCACAGGAAGGTCTGTTGAAAGGTGTATGGGAGTGTGTGGATGTGGTGTGACTAAGAGAAGTCTGAGAGTGGAGTTGGACCTCCCTTCACAGGACCTAGAGAGGTGTTGGTTTGCCTCCTATGGCTGAGTGACAGCTTAAGTGGGAAATAGAGGCTGCACAGGTTGAGAAATGGGTTGGAATTGTGTGCATGTGAGTGCTTGGAGAATGACTAAGATGGGTAAAAATAGGTGGGGTTTCACCTCTGCCCTTCTTCAAAAGGTGAAAAGAATGTGTGAGTGTCCCCTTCTTCCCTGCTCCAACTTTGTCCCCTGGCTATTCTGACAGAAACTGAAAGTTCCAGATTTTCCACTTTCTGTCTAGTCTTTGGCAGCCACATGGCCATGTGGGACTTAGGGGAAAATGAAAAGACATTAGAAAGGATGACTGTGTTGTAGTTTTGTCACTGGAATTTCTTCAGTGAGTCTTTGGTCTCAAGAATTTGAGAATTGAGCCCACAGGCTATAGATCAGTGATAAAATTGGATTTTGTTGGACAGAGGCGCATGCAGAGAGAATGGAGCATGCCAGAGGGAGGAGGCCCAAGTTGGAGGATTCCTGCTTGGGTCCTTTGTCTAGGAGTAAATAATTGACCCTGAGAGATATTTTGGCCATAACTTGGTAGATGGAAAAATACCTTTACAAACTGAATGGGTATTCTAGCAAATGAATAATGCAGCCCTCCACCCTGGGCAAGGTTATAAGTCTTTGCTACAGTTTTTGTCTGGGGAGGGGATTAGAGTGTGTGCTCCTTAGTCAGGGTGGAGCCATCCAAAATGGTTTGGGCTGCTCTGTTCATGACCTTGCTAGGGCTCAGAGGGTATGGCCTGCCACATGCTTGTGCCTAGAGATGTGAGTCTGATGTCTGAGCTCACTTGAGCCTGAAAAATGGGGGTTCCCTGTCCAAGCCTGAGTGAGAAAATCCTGTATCAATGTTATAGTTCACAAAATGTCTCTCATTTGTAAAATGTAATAATTTGGCTATTTAAATTGTTGGGAAAACTGAGTCTTCGTCAAAGAATAAGATTCTTGGCTTAGCGCCTGTGGCTCAAGTGGCTAAGGTGCCAGCCACATACACCTAAGGTGGTGGGTTCAAATCCAGCCCAAGCCCACCAAAACAACAACGATGGCTGCAACCAAAAAATAGCCGGGCATTGTGGCGGGCACATGTGGTCCCAGCTACTTGGGAAGCTGAGGCAGGAGACTGGCTTGAGCCCAGGAGTTGGAGGTTGCTGTGGGTTACAGCCCCAGGGTGATAGCTTGAGGCTCTGTCTCAAAAAAAAAAAAAAAAGAATAAGATTCTTGCCTTTGAAAACTTCTAATTATCAGTTTGGCCGTGTAAATAGTTGTCTTCATAGTGGACTGTAATCCTGTTTTGTGGGAAGTGGGTTTTTGAGAATAAGAGAAATTAGACAGAAAGGAAAAATGGCATTGTATAAGGAAAGAATCTTGTGTGATAAGTTTTGTCCTAAAACAGAATAGTTGTATAAGAAAGTGAAAGGCTGGGCAAAAATTAAAGTTTAGAATGTTTGTAGATTGACTGTGAAGGTTAAATGAAGCTCATAAAAGGGAATTTGTGAAGGAGTTTACATGTGATCCAGCTGACTATGTATTTCCTCTAAAACCTTTTGGCTTGTAATCTTATTTGAACAAATGTTTTAAGCCTTTGATATTTGGCAAACTTTACAAAATTAAAACTCTAAATTTGGGGCTCAGTGCAAAGCACAGTGGTTGCAGCATCAGCCATAGGCTGGTGGGTTCAAACCTGGCCTGGGTCAACTAAACAACAAAAAACCCAAAAGATACCACTCTAAATTTGGTCATTTCGAAATATTAAGATCACTGAAAGTCAGAGGAAAACAAAGTAGACTTATTTGATTTATTAAAAATATATAGGAGTGTGGGGCAGTGCCTGTGGCTCAAGGAGTAGGGTACTGGCCCCATATACTGAGGTGGCAGGTTGAAACCTGGCCCCAACCAAAAACTGCAAAAAAATTAAAAATATATATATATATACACACACAAGAGAGCAGTGCCTGTGGCTCAGTGGGTAGGGCATGGGCCCCAGATACCGAGAGTGGTGGGTTTGAACCCAGCCCTAGCCAAACTGCAAAAAAAATAGCTGGCCATGATAGTGGGCGCCTATAGTCCCAGCTACTTGGGAGGCTAAGGCAAGAGAATCACCTAAGCCCAAGAGTTGGAGGTTGCTGTGTGCTGTGACTCCACAGCACTCTACCAAGGATGACAGGGTGAGACTCTGTCTCAAAATAAATAAATAAATAAATAAATAATAAAAATGTATAAGGAAACATTGTCAAATATGAAATGATGATTAATTTTGTGTGAGTTATGGTTATATGTATATTCCAATATTATAAAGCATTGGTCTGTCCTAACATATAAGACATTGGTCTATCTTAATGTATATTGTTAGTAATAATTTTAATTCATCAAAAAGAAAGTGTTGGTGGCACCTGTGGCTCAAAGGAGTAGACAGCCAGCCCCATATGCCAGATGTGGCGGGTTCAAACCCAGCCCTAGCCAAAAACTGCAAAAGAAAAGAAAGAAAGTATTTTATGTAGCTGGCTAAATCCAAAGTTTGTCCTAAAAAGAAATATTAAGAGAGGCTGACAAATTCTCTCAAATTCAAATTCCTGATGTCTTTGAAAATTGAGTACCTATGGACTAAAAGCAGATTTTTAGAACTTTCTTTGAAAAATTAAATTGTCTATGAGTATTGTTAATCTAAATTCAAACAGAACAGAAATCATTTACGTGGAACTGGGCTAGCCTGTTATGCCTTTTTGTTTGAAATATTGTTGATTCTTTCTGTGTTCTGCTTTCCAGAAGTCAAGAAAACCATTTTCTCTCTTTTGAGCTATTTGTAGCTTTTCAAGCAACGTATATACTTATGAGCAGAATTTGAAACATGTATTTTTTCTCTCTCCTGGATTTCTCCAGAATTTGAAAGTCACTTGTAAATATTCTTAATTTCTGACAATACAGTTATTTGCATAAGTTCAATAAGAATCTGTTTTGCTCTATAGCGCATGATGAAGGCAATGGTTATTTTACCCAGTCTTTGGCTGGAACAGCATTTCCAGAGGTGGCCAGACTGCATTAAGGAATTAAGGTTGACTTTATAAGGCCAATAAAAAAGCCATTTGGAAAACTGCCCAGATACCCATCAATAATGTTTCCTGATCTGTGGTAAGTAATGAAGGTGACTTTCTGACAGGACTGGGAATCAAAATATGCTTGGGAACCTCAAGAGAAGAGGAATTTACCCAATACCTAAGGTATCTAATGGCACAGATGAAACCTGGGCTTGTGAAATGCTTCCATGTCTTAACCTGAGATTCCTTATAAAAGGTTCCAGCAAAGCCAATTTTAAAGGGAAGGAGAGCCTAGATGGCTAATAATTAATTATTCTTACTGCACTTTATGCAAATAATTAGACCCAGTATACTGAAGGTACAGTTTATTTTGGCAACTGAGTTGGTTCTGCTGTAATTTGTCTCTAGTGGAAAGAGAAATTGGAGAGAGATAAATGATTTAAAAGGAGAAAAAAGGCTGTGGCCCACCTGTATTAAATCCTAGCCTTGTCTGCACTGTCCACTCATAAAATGAGACATAACTCTTTTACTAAATTGATCTGTTAAATGGGACTAAGAGACTGGTGAAAGAGTGTAGAATTATATACAGTAATCATATTTGCTCTGAAGACTTAAGACTCAACAAAGATCACCTGTTGGCTACACTGGAAAACTTGGTACAGTGTTAAATGTTATCTGCTGTGTCTATATAGATACCTCAGGAAAAATTAGGACCTAAATGGGAATTTCCCAGTAAGTGGTATAACTATAATACTGCATCCTACTGTGCCTAATCCACACACTCTGCTGAGTCTGCTGCCAGCAGAAGCCAAGTGGCCCACTTGCCTGGACTTAAAAGATGCTTTTTCAGTATAAGGCTGGCTCCAGAAAGCCAGAGGCTGTTTGCTTTCCAGTGGGAGAGACCAGACACAGGAACTGTGATCTAGTACACATGGACCAGTTGCCACAGGAGTTCAAAAACTCACCCATGATTTTTGGAGAAGCACCAGCTCGTGACTGTCAGTACTGTCACCAAGGAAGCAGGCTGGACAATGAATTGTAAGCTCAAAGCTTGCAGGAGGTGGGCCTTCCCATGTGTGTCAGGGAAAAGGCCCCAAGAAACCTCTGCAACTGCTATTTATTGAGAACAAGCTCTCCTCCCCCGAGCCAACCCCCATACTGGAATTCCATAGCTGACCAATATTCAACTGCCAAGGTCTGTTCATTAATGTCTAGTGATTGCTTGTATGTTTCAAAAAACTGCCACTTTGTTCTCTGCAAGCCTGCTGTCCCAGTTCCTACATATCTTGCTGCATAGATTGCTACATGAGTTGTTTCAAGATCACTACATATGTTGTTACATAAGCTGCTACGTATCCTATTACATAGATTGCTGCATATCATATGACATAGGTTGCTACACGTGACCTCCAGAAATTTCCAGCTGAGGAATTAGGGTGTATACTACTCCAGCATTTTGATGACTTCCTCTTCTGGCACCCTGCCCCAGAGGGCTGCGACCAAGGCATGAACTATCTTTTATGACATCTAGAGATATACAGCCATAAAGTGTCTAAAAAAGGCCCAGATTTGCCAGTGACAAGTACATTATCTAGGATTTACTAACCAGCAGGAATCTAGGTATGGAACAGAAGCAAGTCATTAATCATTTCCCCACTCCCAAGAGCTGAAAGAAAGTTCAGAGATTCTTAGGTGTGGTAGGGCTTCTGCTGCCTTTGGATTCCCAACTTTGTTTCCTTGGCCAAACCCTTGTATGAAACAACTAAAGGAGAGGAAGGAGTGCCCTTAGAATAGAAAGAAGAACAAGAATGTGCCTTCTCTCAGCTAAAGATGAGACTAATGACTGCACATGCATTGGGGCTACCAGCCTTGGCCAAGCCCCTCACTCTGTATGTCTCAGAGAGAGGAAACATGGCTGTGGGTGTGTAAACCCAGCTGGTTAGGTCCTGGCCAAGATCTGTAGCTTACCTCTCTAAGCAGTTAGATAAATTGGCAAAAGGATGGCCACCATGCTTGCAGGTTCTAGCCACTACAGATCTCCTTGTGCAAGAAGCTGATAGGCTGACTCTAGGGTAAAATTTCAGAGTGAAAATACCCCAATCTGTGGTCACTTTAATGAACACTAAGGGACATTTGTGGCTCACTAACGTAAGATTAACTAAGTACCAAAGCCTAATGTGTGGCAATCCATGCATAAAGATAGAAGTATATAACACCCTGAACCCAGCCACGCTCCTTCCAGTCAATGGTAGAAAGACTGAATATGACTATGGGGAAGTGATAGATAATGTCTATTCAAGCAGACCTGACTTGCATGACCAGCCTTGGACAGATGCGGACTGGGACTTGCATGTAGACTGAAGCAGTAACATGATGGTGCAAGGTAAGCAGTGGACTGGGTATGCAGTGGTTACCTTAATAGAGATTATAGAGTTTAAGCCTATACCCCAAGGAATATCGACTCAGAAGGCTGAGTTAAGTGCCTTGACTTGAGCCTTAGAACTAGGTCAAGGTATTGGGGGCTGAGGCAAGATGGCCAACTGGAGCCAGCTTTCCACAGAGGCTCCCGTCCAGAAGAAAAGTTAAAGGACAGAAGTTTAGCAAGTAAGCTGATGGTTTTGATCTGAGCCAAGAGAGAAGGTTGAAGAACACACATCAACCCTGCTGAGGTGAGTTGTGACCCCAAGGGTACAATCCATCACCAAGCAGATGGGAGTCCCCTCCCTCATGAGAATGGTTCACAGTATACTTTCTACAAACAAGTGAGCAGAGTTTAAACTTCCTCCCATTTTATCCATGAGAGAGACTCTCTAAAAAACCAGATCTCCTTCCCCTACTCGAGTGCCATGGCACTCTCCTCCCAGGCATAAAACTGTATAAAACTGTATATATTCTCTACCTGCAATTCTGAACTCCCAGCACTCCCCTTCACTCTCACCCTGTGGTCTGGAAGCCTGTCCCCCATGGAGTCCATATTCTTGGGCATTTTCTCGAGAGGTGTGGACAGAGCATGGGCTATTATAGGTCTGTGCTGATTCTGCAGCACAGGGGTAAGAAGAAAACAGTGGACTGAAGGAACCATATGGGAAAGGGAGAGGTGGTGCCCCCTGGCACAGATAGGAGTGGCAGCAGCAGGAACAGTAGGGCTCACACCCTTGGGAATATTTTGGAAGGACACTCCCTGTCTCTCTGGGTAACCAGAGAAAGCTGGGCATCTTCCAGTGGCAGACGCTGGCGGAATAGATCTGGGACAGTAATGCAGGCCCTGTGAGCAAAGGGTATGTCTGAGGTGGTACCAACATGGGTGGAGTGCAGCACAGAGATGGCATACTCCCATGGTGGGGCTGAGCCAGAATGGCTTTACTAAGCCTAAGAAATACCTGGCCCTCAGGGGATCATAGCTGAGACAAAGGCAGATGGGCTGAGGCTGGAACTTCGAGCCCAGTGTGAACTCTAACCACACCTGCCCCAACACAGACTGAAGGGGAAAAAGAAACACCAGCTCTAGGCAACAGCAAAGACCGGGGCTGAGTCACAGTTTCTATGAACTCAAACAGTGTCTGGTCCACAGGGGAATATAGCCAGGACAGAATCACAAATTCTGCACAAATATAAGTGTCAGCAACATCAATCGGGGCAGGGCTGGAACTGAGTAACCGTACAGATACCAGTCACAGCTCTTGCGTGGGAGTCCTCTCTCTGTCTCTCTCTCTCTGTCTGTGGGAGTCTGCTCTCTCTCTCTCTGTGAGATTCCGCTCTGTGTGTGCGTGTGTGTGAGTCTGCTCTGTGTGTGTGTGTATGTGTGTGTGGCAGTCCTCTCTCTCTGCGTGGGAGTCCGCTCTCTCTCTCTGTGCTTAGGAGTCTGCTCGCTCTCCCTGTGTGTGCTCTGTCTCTCTTTCTGTGTATGGGAGTCCCCCCCCCATATATATATGCTCTCTCTTTCTTTCTGTGTGTGGGAGTCCTCTCTCCCTCTCTGCGTGGGAGTCTGGTCTCTCTCTCTATGCATGCGAGTCCACTCTCTCTCTTTCTGTGTGTGGGAGTCCGCTCTCTCTCTCTCTCTGCATGAATTCTGCTCTCTCTCTTTCTCCCATGTGTGCACACACACAAACACACACACAGAGCAGACTCCCACAGAGAGAGAGAGAGAGGACTCCCATGCACAGAGAGAGAGAGCGCACGGACTCCCACAGAGAGAGAGAGAAAGAGAGAGAGCGGACTCCCACACAAACACACACACACAGAGCAGATTCCCACAGAGGGAGAGAGAGAGAGGACTCCCAAGTATGCACGCACACACACACACACACACACACACACAGAGAACGGACTCCCACAGAGAGAGAGAGAGAGAGAGAGTGGACTACCAGGCACACACACAGAGTGGACTCCCAAACAGAGAGAGAGAGCGGATTGCCACTCACAGAGAGAGAGAGGACTCCCACACGCGTGCGCACGCACACACACACACACAGAGTGGACTCCCACAGAGAGAGAGAGAGAGAGCAGACTCACACACACACACACACACAGAGGACTCCCATGCACGCACACACACACACCACACACACAGAGTGGACTGTCACACAGAAAGAGAAAGAGCAGACTCCCACACACACACACAGAGCGGACTCCCATGCACAGAGAGAGAGAGAGAGAGCAGACTCTCACACACACACACACAAACAGAGGACTCCCCCCCACACACACACACCCATACAGAGCAGACTCTCCCACAGAGAGAGAGAGAGAGGGAGAGAGCGGACTCCCATGCACACAGAGAGCAAGCGCGGACTCCAGTACACAGAGAGCAATGGTCACTATGCTTTCTTGGTTCTGGCTCATTTTATGTCCAAAAACATGGGCCCGGAACTTGTGTAATTTGGGACAAAGAAATGAACCCTATTAAGGGCAATTTAGGGTTATAGTATCCACGATAAGGAAGTTTTAATCTTGAAAAAATTGTTCATTTTCAGGGCGGCACCTGTGGCTCAAAGGAGTAGGGTGCCAGCCCCCTAGGCCGGAGGTGGCGGGTTCAAACCCAGCCCCAGCCAAAAACTGCAAAAAAAAAAAAAAAAAAAATTGTTCATTTTCAATGTGCATTAAAAAAGAAAGGATCTAAAACATCTAAAACGTATAAACCACACACACCACACCACACCACACGCAAAAAAGCTCCCCCATCCCACCACTCACAGACAAGAACACACACCACACCACAGAGGGAGAGAGACACACACAGCCCACCACACAAATAAAACACACATACACACCACACACAGAAAAACATACGTACACACCACACCACACACACAGCCCACCACACAAAACATATACACATCGCACACATGAGAACACATACGTATCACACCACCACAACATACACTACATACACCCCACCACATACATACAAAAACATGCCACAGCACACACACCATGCCACACACAGACACCACATACAACACTACACACACACTCCACATCACAAACACCATATCACAAAGACACCACACACCACATCCCCCAACACACCACACACGCACCCACACATGCCACACACCATACATGCCACACATCACACACACACAACATACACATCTCACACACACAACAAACACCACATCACACTACACACTCCACATCACACACAGGCCACACACATGCCACATACACACACCACATCACAAACACACCACATACACCACATCATACACACACTACACACACACCACACACATCATACCTCCCACATACATACTACATCACACACAACATCACCCACATGCCACACACCATGTCATACACACACACCCCACACACATCACATCACACATCACATGTGGCATGTGTGTGATTTTTTTTGTGTGTGGTTTTTGCAGGGGGGGGAGTTGTGTGTGGTGTAGTGTGTGTATAGTCAATACGTTTTAGATGTTTTAGATCCTTTCTTTTCTAATCACATACACACACCCTCACATACACACCACATCATACACACACCCCATACATACTACATCACACACCACACACACACACATCACCCACATGCCACACACCACATGACACAAACCCCCCACACACACCATATCACCCACACGTGACACACACCACATTACACACATGCCACATACACACACCACGTATACACCACACACAAACTACACCCCCACATACACACCACATCATACAAACACCATACACACACACCACATCATCCACATGCCACACTCACCCCCCCACACACATAAACACACTCCCTAAAATGAAAAACAAAAATAGAACAATGGATTGTATTTTTTACTGGTATACAGAGGCTCCTAAAGGATGACATGCACAAAAACTGCTTCTCTAAAAGTGTTTTTCCATAAGGAAGACTACAAATGTTAAGGTTTTTCCCCACAAATATTAGTAAAAAGTTAATCTGACAAGTAATCCTATTCCATTGGCAATAAACACAATTTGTATTGAGATATTCTTTCATCAACTCTGGAGCTTTGTGTTACTGGACCTACAATATGGCTAAAATTTGAAGAGTGAAAGATATAAAAATCTGTATGTTTCTATATGTCTGTATGTTGCAAGTTATATTTTTTTCTAGCTCTGGATGGAATTGACAAAACTGGTATGTAAATGAGTTCTATTTAATTGGCTGAAAAATA
>CAUYQV010078439.1:0-29607 GCA_963574575.1 Galagoides demidoff
GGTAGTAAATGAGTCTTTTCTTTTTCTTTTTTTTTTTTTTTTGAGCCTCAAGCTATCCCCCTGGGTAGAGTGCCATGGCATCACAGCTCACAGCAACCTCCAACTCCTGGGCTCAAGCGAGTCTCCTGCCTCTGCCTCCCATTTAGCTGGGACCACAGGTGCCCGCCACAATGCCCAGCCATTTTTTGGTTGCAGCCATCATTGTTGTTTGGCGAGCCAGGCTGGAGTTGAATCCACCAGCTCAAGTGTAAGTGGCTGGTGCTTTAGCCGCTTGAGCCACAGGCGCCGAGCCAGAACTACTTCTTATAAACTAGGTTTATATTATTTTTATAATGCTCAAAATTTCCTCTCCCCAAGTAAGCATTTGACCCAGAGTTTCAGCATCGAACCGTGCTCGAAGGTCACACACCCCCTTCTCATCAATGGTGACTCGCTCCTCCACCCTCCTCACCAGCCTTCAGCTTCCCGCATTACCGCAACCTGCTACTTCACAAGTTCGTCTACTGCAGGTTTTTGAAAGAGCGAATTGCTTGAAATTGTTTGAAAGTTACAACACTTCACATCTTTTTTAATTTGTTTGTATATTTTTGTGTGTGTATCTATGTAACTTATTGTGCCGTGTCTAATGTGCTCCCGTATATAACGTGCACCTGCTTTTTGCTTTAATTTCTAAAGCACAGTGAAGGCGGCTGCACAGTGGCACTCATCTCCGGGGAGTGGTGTGGGGCTCTGAGCCCTGCAGAGAAGCAGAGAGGGGACCCCGGCAGCAGGTGGGAGGGTGTGGATTACCTGGGCACCCCGTCCCCCAACCGCCCCCCCCAGCCCACCCTCTTCCCACCTCCTCTCATTTCCCATTCCCACCCATGTCCCTCCGTGTGACTAAGAACCCCGGGGGCTTATCCCCGAGAAACCGGGGTGTGTGGAGTGGCAGGCCACCTGCCCTGGACCCCTGCAGGTAGACCCTGCCCTGCTGGCCCCTCCTCTCTCACAGCTGGCCCCACTCTGAGGTCCCAGGACCCCGCCAGAGGAGGAAGACCCCTGGTGATCCCCAGTAAGCACTCCGCCTTTACATATCCCAGAGTGACTAGACCGTGACCTTGGTTACTCAGTAACTCCAGAATGAAAGGTACCAGCCTTTCCCAGGTCATCCTGCAGGTGGGCTGGAGGGCCGGGTAAGATAAGACCCTGACCCACACCCAGATGCACCGAACCAGCTCTCCAGAGACAGCCCTGGGTCTCTGTGTTAACGTACAGCCTCGGTGGTTTTTCCCACTGACAAGTTCTGGGAAATTACACCACGTCAACGTCTAGGGGGTTCACACAAGTCAGAGGCTCAAAGTTTCCATCTGTGGGCTCAGGTACCCCTGAAATTGTGTGCTTCACTGCAGAGCTCAGGAGTCTTCCTCCATAGCCCTGTGTCCCAGGACCTTGGCCTGTGGCAGCAGAGGGAGGCCAGGTAGCCTGGACCGGGCAGGGTCTGTGGCCAGGAGCCAGGCAGGCAGCACCGGCCTGGCGCTCGCACCTGCTTCCCGGGAAATGAGCCCCTGGGGTCCTCAGCAGAGTGGCCGTGGCCACGTTCCCACTGAGGGACATGGGTGGGGATGGGGTGGGCTGAGGGGGAAAGTGGGGGGCAGTCAGTGTCCAGGTGGTCCGGCCACGCTCACCTGCTACCAGGCTCCCTCTGGGCTTCTCGGCAGGGGCCGGCCGGCACTTCCTGCCTCCGGTGAGAGGAGAAGGAGCCACTTCCCGGCCACTTCCATCTTCCTTTCGCCAGGCCCGACCCTAACCATCGCATCGCTGTCAGCGGTGTCCGTCTGCTTCTGAGGGGCGGTGGTGGCGGTGTCCGGCGGGATTGGCCCGTCCCGGGTGGCTGGGGATGGGTGTAGAGTCAGGGACACACTTGCTGTATTTAGGGATTACTTTGCATATGGACATTGATTTTGCTTTCCAGACTTACACTTTTAATGCATACACATAAATAAAAGAATTAAAACATGTATACAGATACAGAACCAGTACTGGCCTTGTATGATGTCCATATTTATTTTTCTTCCAAAATTGTGGGCAAAAAAATTGTGCATTATACACAGAAAAATATGCTCTGTACTTTCAGACTTAGGAGTAATAACCTCTAGTGCGTGATTTCAACCGACTGAGGAGACAGCAGGGCCTTACCTGGCGGTTTCTGCCGCGTGATGGACCTTTGGGTGGCTGCCCACTCTGACCTCCCTTCAGGCCTCTTTCTCCAGATTTTACATCCCCGAGTCTTTCAGTTATTCATCAAAACCAGACTTTTCCTTTAAGATCTTATCTCAGAGATTACTCTAAATGTGGATTACCCAAAGCATAACAAAATGTTAAATATAGTATTTTGAGATTGTTCTGCTTTTTCTGCAATTGTTTGGTCAACTTCATTTTCTTCTGGCTTCCCCTCAATATAATTTTTCCAATATCTAGAGTCCCACTGCTTCCCAAGCAACATACCAGCTTTGGTCTGAGAACAGAGTGCAGCAGGGTAATTCAGCAAACACAGGAAAAATTTCTTTATCTGGCTCAGGGGGTCTCAGATCTCAGTTTAATTCAGAAAGGACCATCTAAAATAGCCTTTCACAGTGCACGCTTTTTCCCAGGTGCCTTCAGTGAGGTGCATTGGTCCTGAATTTTGTCTGGATTCTCCTGCCTGAGGCCCACGCTGCCATCCCCTGTCTCTCTCTCCTCACGCTGGGTGATTCATCTCAGCCTCCCTCTCTCTGAGCCTGGTTCCTGCTCCCCGGTGAAGGGCTTTGCTTTCACATATGGCCACCCATCTTCTCCCGAGTTTATACAGCATCAGTGGGGAGCACCCGCTGAGTCTGAGACTGTGTATTTCAGGATGAAGTGAAGAGTCCTCAGAAACAGCATTTGATTGCTTTGTCCTGCTAAGTGGCCCTGACTTAAGTTTCGAGGTGACTCATGTAGGGCATTTCAGAGAGAAGGAATGTTGACTTCTGGGTAGAATAGCTTTGGTTTTGCCCCAGTGTTTTACTCTGTGGTTACTGTTTTGTATTTTTCATTTCTGACTCAATTAAATTGTCATCAGATATTTGACATCTGATGTCACATCCTTGAGATTTCTAAAGGAGTAGGAATCGTTTGAATTCTTCTGACAGAGATGTGTGTATGTTTTAGTCTGATTCCTAGGAAGTATGTCACCAATTGGAGTTTGACACGGGAATCTTGTAAATGGGCTTATTATAAAAATCTCACAAACCTGAATAAACCCAGGTTCGTTCAGAAACTGAAATGTCAGACATTTCAGAAGATTTGTACCTGACATTTTCAAGGATGATGGAGTTCAACTTAAAAAAAAAATTAAACTGTTCTGAAATAGAACTTTAGAATGAAGGCAGTGAGTGGGACTTGACATTGGCCATTTGATTTTTTAAAATAAAGAGCGAGTTTTGCCATGTGGGGGGAGCTCTTTGATAGAGCAAACTAGACCCTGTTTTTCTTTCTTTCTTTCCTATCATTTGTGCTGTGTGCACAGTAAATCCATACCGGGGGCTGGGAAGCTTCTCCACCTGTTGTTGTGTGACTATTTTCTGTATACACCTGTGAATCATGAATAAAACAGACAGAGCTTCCATAGGAAGACAGTGGCATTCAAATGATGTTATTGTCACAACTTAAACCTTATCTGGCATTGACGGGTCTGTAAGTTGAAGGACAAGGAACTCAAATCAAGACTCAGTTTATCTGGGCTCAGTTTGACCTTCCAACTCTCTGCTTCCTTGACCAGTTTGAACACTCCATGTTTTAGAAAGCTGCTTTTTAACTTTCTTTTTTAAAATTGACACATAACAATAATACACACTTATGGGGTATGGTGTCATATTTTGGTGCATGTATACATTATGTAAAAATAAAATCTGGGTTTTTAGCATATTTGTTACCTCATATATTTGTCATATCTTTGTGGTAAGGATTTAAAATCTTCTTTTCAGGGCAGGGCCTGTGGCTCAAAGGAGTAGGGCGCTGGCCCCATATGCTGGAGGTGGTGGGTTCAAACCCAGCCCTGGCGAAAAAAAAAGAAAGAAAAAACTTTCCTTCTAGCTATTTTGAAATATACAATACAATGTAATCCGTAAGAAAATATGGATTCTTATCTTTATATAAATAGAAAAAAAAATCTTAAATATTTTTATGTAACCACAAAAGACTTAGAATAGTCAGAATAATCTTGAGCAAAACTAACAATGCAGGAGGCATCACACCACTTGACTTCATAATACTGCAAAGTTACGGTAACCAGAACAACATGGTAATGGCATAAAAACAGACATGTAGACCAGCATAGCAGAAAATAGAAACCAGACACACATTCACACATTTACACCTAATTTTTAATTGAAGAGCCAGGAACACTCAAAGGAGAAGCACTGACTCTTTAATAAACGGTGCTGTGGCCAACTTTCTACCTATCTCCTCATTGAATCGACATCTATAAAGGGTATACTGGTTTAAGACAGCTGTGTCCCAAATACCTTACTTTTGGGAGAAGAAATCTCATGTTGTCTGTCATTGTTCAAATTTTGAATAAAGCCTAACAGACTTTGACAAAATGTGAAGGAGAAAAAGAAGTGGGGAGGGGAGGAGGAGGAGGATCGTCTCAAGTAATTGTAATAACAAGGAGTCGCAGGGGCATCTGTGGCTCAGTGCATAGGGCAGCAGCTCCAGATTCCAAGGGTGGCGGGCTAGAACCCGGCCCCAGCTAAACTGCAACCAAAAAGAGCCAGGCGTTGTGGTGGGCGCGTGTGGTCCCAGCTACATGGAAGGCTGAGGTAAAAGAATTGCCTAAGCCCCGGAATTGGAGGTTACTGTGAGCTGTGATGCTACAGCACTCTACCGAGGGTGACAAAGTGAGACTATTGAACAAAACAAAGAAGTCACATAGCTCACTTCAGACACTCAAGCAGTACCTTGAGGAGCTGATATTATTCTCACTCTCTCTTTCTCTTGCTCTCTCTTTTCATTCTGACTTTATTCTCAGGGTTATTATGATGACCAGATAACTACAGCCAGTCTTACCCTTCATCAGCCCCTGGGGTGAAGGCTTTAAGTAGACATGGTACGTGTGGGATTCACTGGACCGCATGGGCAGTCTGTTGTTGTAGAGATGGTGCTTGTGGGACTCACCGGACTGCACGGGCAGCCTGTTGTCATAGACATGGTGCTCGTGGGACTCACTGAACTGCACAGGCAGCCTGTTGTAGACATGGTGCTCGTGGGACTCACCGGACTGCATGGCAGCCTGTTGTCATAGACATGGTGAGTGTGGGACTCACTGGATTGCACGGGCAGCCTGTTGTCATTGAGATGCTGCTCTTGAGCTCACTGGACTGCACAGGCAACCTGTTGTCGTAGACATGGTGCTCGTGGGACTCACTGGACTGCCCAGGCAGCCTGTTGTCATTGAGATGCTGCTCTTGAGCTCACTGGACTGCACAGGCAGCCTGTTGTCGTAGACATGGTGCTCGTGGGACTCACTGGACTGCACGGGCAGCCTGTTGTCGTTGAGATGGTGCTCTTGAGCTCACTGACTGCACAGGCAGCCTGTTGTTGTAGACATGGTGCGCGTGGGACTCACTGGACTGCATGGGCCGCCTGTTGTTGTAGACCTGGTACATGTGGGACTCACTGGACTGCACGGGCATCCTGTCCTCAGGCTATGATGTTTATTGCCTCTTGCTCCAGCAGGAACTGTGGGTGAGCATCATGGGCGCCTGTGTGAACAGGTTTCTTCCCAGTAGAAGGTCTGTTCTGTAATTGAGATCTTGACTCTTTCACGCTGATGATTGGCCTTCTTGGGTTTGATTTCACATATGGCTCTAATTTCTAACTTCTGACTGTTGATTTTGATCTCAGGTAAATTCTGAATTCACCTCGTGACCTTCTGAATTCACCAATGTCCATCTGTCCACCATTCCTCACTTCCCCGCTGCCTTAGTGTGGCCGGCAGTCCTTGAAGCAAAACTGAATTAAACCCTCAAGAACAGAATCAGATCATTGTTTTCCTTTCTCCTTTAATAGGCTGGTCATGAAAATAGTAAACTTTTGCTTTAACTGGAGATCTTGAATCTTAACACAATAACTAAGAAAATGACATGAAGGCTGTGAGATCTTGAATATTTAAAAGGAGGAAAACATGTAAGTAAAGGGAGGTCTACAATTTCTAAAGTATCACAGATACTCAAGAAGAAAAACTGTGTTAGGAGTTTGCTCAGAAACATAGATCTCCGTGGCCACTGGTATCAAGTTGCCTCGCTCTAGACCTTGAACATTCAGGCTGGCTCACTTGTCCTGTGGTCCCCTGGTCCCTGGTTTAGGCTCACATTCCTAGAACTCATGCAGTTTGTCATCTGCTCTCTGGTTGGAGGTTGTATCATTGAACATTAATACGTATGCAAAATTAAAGGAAGGTTTGTCAAGGAATGATGGAGGTGGATGTTTAATATCCAGTCAGCCTCAAAACAAAAGTAAGCTGAAGAAATTTTAAAAGATAAGAAGTTGATTCCTGTGTCAGTCAAACTGGCTGGTTGTGAAACACGCCCGCCAAGCAGCATTATCACTGATTTATCACATTCGTGTTATAAATATCCAGGCACAGTGAAATACAGAACAGAGGCACTTCAGGCACACATATAAAAATAGACTTGAAGCATATTAAGTCAGAATTAACCTAAAAATGCCACTGTTTCCCACTTCACAATACACGGAGTCACTAGTCTAGACGCTTTGCTGACTTGACTGCTGAAGCATGGGGTTCAGTTTTGAATTACTGCCTATCTCGCTCTAGTGTCATCTCTGGCTCAGCCCCTCCCTGTGCTCTCCGCTCCAGACATCCTGAGAACTGGAGCCCATGGACATCCCGCACCCTCTCAGGCCCCAAACCTTTGCCTGTGAGGCTCCTTTGGTCTGGAACCTTTCCCCCACATCTATGCCAACTCACCTGGCTAGTTCCTTCTCTCTCTCTCTCTTTTTTTGTGGGTAAAATATTTTTTATTGTTTCAGGTTAATTGAAGGATAAAAAGAATTAGGATAAAATGTTTACATTTGTTAGGTAGAATTCCTCTTATAATCATGTCCTGCCCCAAAAGGTGTGCCATACCCCTATTTTTTTTTTTTTAATTTGAGACAGAGTCTCATTCTGTCTCCCTGGGTATAGTGTTGTGGGCCATCCTAGCTCACAGCAACCTCAAACTCTTGGGCTCAAGTGATCCTTCTGCCTCAGCCTCCCCAGTAGCTGGTATTACAGGCACCTACCAGAATGCCTGGCTAGTTTTTTCTATTTTTGGTAGAGATGAGGTCTTGCTCTTACTCAGGCTGGTTTCAAACTCCTCAGCTCAAGTGATCCTCCCACCTCAGCCTCCCAGAGTGCTGGGATTATCAGTGAGTCACTGTGTCCAGCCAGCTAATTTGTTCTCATTCTTCTGCCACCGAATCTGATCCTTGTCTTACACCATCTTAAGCAGCTGCTAAGGCATCACTCTCCCGTAAGGCTCCCAGTCCCCCCACCTGGGCTGGGGCTTCCCACGCTGCTCTCCCGCAGGAGGGCAGGCTTGTCTGTGTCTCAGCAGTGTTGCTCTGTCAGTGTCTCTCTTGCCCGTCTTCCCCACCAGTCCTCAAGTTCCTGGAGGACAAAGGGTTGTCTTCCCCAGAAGCACAGGCAAGTTTCACCCTCTGGGAATGTAGGTTTGAGGGAATGTTTATCTCAGATCACTGTACCTTCATGTCTAGTAACTGTAACCTTGTTTTCACTAAGGCAGCCTTGACATTATGGATATTTGGGGCCAGGTGATTCTCGGCTGTGGGGCCCTGTCCTGTCCATTGTAGGATTTTACCAGCGTCCCTGGTTTCCGCCCATTAGATGCCAGCAGTCCCATCGCCTGGTTGTAATAACCCAGCACGTACGCAGACATTGCCAAATGTCCCCACGGTGTTCCCTCAGTTGAGAATCACTGTTTCAAGGTTTTTTCACTATAATCTTTACAAACGTTTCATTATTTCAAAATTATTAAAAAATATAACTTTTAAATATTGTTTCCTAGAAAGTCAAATCCTTATCCTCCACCCCCCGCCCCCGCCGTCTCACTTTCAGCCACACTTGTACAGCGCCTGTCATAAAATAGGTGCTCACGATGTTTGCTGAAGTATTAATAAATGCCTGGGAAGAACACGTATTTTTCAATCATTGAATTGCCTTTTTTTGCTGTGGTAGGATCAATGCAAAAATTACTGCTGGGCTAAATCTCCAATCCTGTTTCTGCCCAGAAGGCTTCCCATGATCCCCGCTCTCCCTGCCTGACTAATCTCCTCTCCGATGATTTTTCTTTCCATCTTGAAGGATTCTGTCAATGTCTGTGTCTGCTTTAAGCCTTGATAAGTGTTGTCTTTCCAGTCCAAACTGTGATTTTCCTTTTTTATCTGTGTATGTGAATTAGCGTGCTTTGGGGTGAAAGTTAGGAATACTCATTCAGTAAGCTTTGGGGAAAGAGGGTTTATAGGTGACACAATACAGGGTCTCACAGGACTCTGTGAAGGACGGGAGTGATCCAGGCACTGGGGACAACTGGAATAGGGACTTACATGCCTCCAGGATTCCTTTTCTGTCTCTGCCTCTCATTTCCACAATTCTCTGACATAAACCTCATTTTCTCCTCCTGCAACATACAGAGAACAGAGCTGTAGGGATGTGCTGAGTCCCCTTCCTGTATTGACTATTCTATCCTCAGAGAGGCATTGATTCCCTTCCCCCAAAATGGCTCACCTTGGGTCAAATGCCCCTGCCCACCTTAATTAGCTCTGACTAGGAGCTAATCTCACATAAAAAAGACATAGCAACTCAGAGTTCTCGCTAGGTTCTGTGAGCCATAGAGCCAGCTGAAACGTTGTCTACTCTACTGGCTAATTATTTTTCATCCTTCACTGCTCACCACTAATATAATTTCCTCAAAAAACCATAATTACAAGCTCTTGTAGCGCCTTGCACTTTTTCATAATACTTATTAAGATTATAATTACCTTTTTATTGGTCTAATATGTTTGCCATCTCCCCCCACACACCCAAATGGGAGTTTCTCCAATGCAGCAACCATATCTAGCTTGTTCTGGGTTATCTTCAGCAATTAGCAGTGAGTCTTGCAAAGAAGAGATATCTGATTGGTAATTATTGAAGTAGGCATGAATTCTTGGATTCGGCTTCAAAATTTCAGATACAGTAGTTCAGACAGGTAAGTGAAACATTTGAGATACAGTTAAAAGATTCTAATTCATTTCACCTAAAGGAACATTAATGAATTACATATAATATACATGTTGTCTACGCCAAGTGCATGTCTCTGATATGTAAATACTGTCTGTAAGATTAGTTGTATGTGAGCTGTTCTTTGCAGTATATTTAACTGTGAAGAAGTGTCCATAGTAAGAGTTATAATGTGAATAAGGAACAACATTCATTTTTATTCCTGTAAGGAGAGATATTAAAGAGTGGAGGGAGAAATAACATTTGGAAATAACAAAAGTGAGTCACTTAATCTTTGATTTTTACAAACTCACAGTAATAGCAGTAGAACAAAAATAAATACCTGACATTGAGAAAGAGAGATTCTAATAGATCACAAACTGCATCAAATTTGTTGTTAAATTATTCATAAGATATAGACAAGTTTAGAGATGAAAGATTATGGAGTGATGGTTTGACTGTGTAAAAATTGAAAGCTTAGGTCAATTAAAAGCATTACAAATCAAATTCTTGAGGCAGACTTCAAAATTATTTGTGATGAATAATGGAATAACAGCCTAAATCCATTAACAGTCTGATCCAAATCCATAGGGGGAAAAAACTGAGAAACACTTATAGGTTAGCAGGGAATTCACAAAGAAAGAAGTAACAAATTCAAAATAAACATACAAACATTGGTTTCATTTCACTAGTAGTTTGCTAAATGTATAACAATAACATACGTTTTCAGGGGCTATTCAGAAGGTATCCAGCCATGTGTGATAGTGATAATTTTTCCTAAAACCTGATTGGACACTTTCTGGACAGCCCTCTGATACACAGATATACGTTGTGTATCTACACACACATCCGGGGTGTCCATAATGTTTGTGTGCACTCAGTTTGTGCATGACCTTAATGGACACCCTCTATATAATCTCAAATAGGCAAAAATTATGAATACTAAGTGATAGCTCATTGGCTAATATATGCCAAAAAGGCACTCACTAGCTACATATGAGGAATATATATTTTCAGAGATGTTGCTTTGAACTGTTGAAAAAAAATCAGCTTGGAAATATTTTATAAGAGCCTTGATTTTATTAAGAAATAGTTTTTTTAGTCAGTGGCATTGGGACCAGCAACAGTTAGTTAGTCCAATAGGGGCTAAACGGGGAAATGATAACATTTAAAACCTGCAAAAATATGTAATAATTCACCCATATGTGATGGAAAACAAGGACCTTTACTTTGAGATGGGCCCTGTGAATAGAGCTTAGAACATATTATCTAAATTTCCCAGATGGGAGTCAAGACTCTAAGACAGTTGCACAACAATTTGAATGTAGAATTTTCTCAGATACTATTTTCCCTAATATTTTTCATTTTTTGCTCACACTAATTTCTCAAAAAAAAAAAAGTTTGTAGTTCCTTCTCTTTGTTCAATTGTACCTAGGCATTTTATATCTAAATCAATAGCCTCAGTGTTTTTCCAAGTTTTGAGAAGCAACAAAACAAAACAAACAAAATTAAAACAAAATGAAACTCAAGAGATAAATAACATCATAAGAAAAGCGAATTCAATGATATAATTATAGTAATAACTGATATAAATATGTTTTGGGACACATATGAGTGATTCTTGATAAGCACAAAATTTAACCAGTAAAATCCAGAAGCCAGCTAACCGGTAGTATGCAGTTTGGGGCGAAACTATTAATCTAAGGCTTGCAATAGAAAGGATCAGATTGTCTAAGTGGAAGCTTGTGAAGGGGACGTCCACTGTACTTAGCATTCTTTCAGCAAATGATCAGTGAGATTGTGTAATACTGTCTCCCTGCTGAACTGAGGCTTGGTGAGTATGAGCACTTTACTTCCATTTATAACAAGATCTGGTGCAAAATAGGTGTTAAATAAATATCTGTTGAATGAAGGAATAGAATGTTTTTACTCTTTAGTAATATTTTACTTCTAGAAATATACATGAGGAAAAATTTAGTAATATGTTAAAAATCTATGTTTAAGGATGTTTATTCAAAGATTTTTTTTAATGATGCAAAAAATAGCTATAAAGTTGTCCACTGAAACATTGTTTGTAATAGTAAAAATCATTCAGTCTTATGAAAATAATCATGGTAGTGTTTGGTAAAATATACAATAATTAAAAACATTTGTTTCTCAAACACTAAAATCCTTTTTAAAAATAATATGGAAAGGGCTCAAATTTGATATTAACATTCTTAAAACTATAATAAAAATGATGTATAGTATTATTCCATCTTTATTATAAATATGATCATTTATATTGACACGTATCAAAGCCTGGAAAGAAAGACAGTACTGTCAGCAGAAATCCTCAGGGTTGTGTATAATTTTTATTTTCTTGTCTACAGGTTTTATGTCTGATTTTATAGTCAGAAGAAGAAAGGGAAGTTTAGAAGTGAACTTCTTTTTCCTCAGGCAATGAGAGAAAATGGATTAGCATTTAGTTAGAAAAGCAGAAAGCAGTCAGAACATCGCAGCTGAGACAACCAAAGCAATTACAGCGGACCATCCTCACACAGAAAGACAAATTTTTAAAATGACAGCAAAAAGATCATGTCCCAACAATTAAGTTTGAAGTGACGAGACCCATAAAAGAAAAAATAATTACGTGATTTGATGGAAAGAACAATTGGTGTGGCTTCAATAATTTATACAATATTATCCATTTTATTGAATAGAGAATGATGAAGAAAAATGGCTGTCATTTAATCAAGGAAGGATAGACTCCAGTCAAATAATAAAATCAACTGTTAGGGTTTTACAGCTGAATATTTCTTGCAGTTTCCCCCACTTACTTTTATCTGCTGGTTTTGTTCACTGTGTGAAGTTATCTAATTAAGATAGTCCCCCATGAATTGATTCTTCCCCAAAAAGGGACTGGAGCAAACAGGTAGTGACCTCTTAGCAAACATTGCACAAGGCTTTGTATACCAGGTCAGCACACAGCTGTGTGGGGACTTGTGAGCTGCAGGGGTGCTCTCCTGGAGACGGGGCTGCACTGGCCTGAAGGCGCCGTTAGTCTGCCACATTTCCCTCTGCAGAGCCCAAGTCACTGGGTCGGGCTCAGGTCAGTATTGTGCATCAGTGGAGTTATTCCTGGCAGAAATCAGAGCTGACATGCAGGTAGGCAGTCCAGCGGCAAGCTGCGGCCCGACAGCCCAGCGCTACTGATCTTTCTGACTTCCTGCTGATGCTGCCAGCTTTTCATTTCTCCTGGGTGGGAAGAAGCAGGAGAGCTCTGTACGTCGGACACATGTCCACAGTTGGGCCCCAGAGCAATGGAAGGGAGATCAGGGCAGAAGCCATCGCTGATCTGGGTTGATTCCTGGTGCCTGTGAGGATTAAGTGACCCAATGTGTATAAAAGCAAAAGCATTTAGGTAAGGGTCTGGCCCGTGGAATAAACACAGCATAAGCGACTGTTGCTACTATTATTAAGTAATAAGAAAAAGGAGGAATGAACCTCAGTAAGAAGGGATGGTGGTAAAGAGATACTCCCTGGGTCTTGGAGGGTGAGCAGTCTTTCGGTGGAATTAGTAGGTACGGTCATTTCCGCCCTCGGTGTATGGAGCAAACGTGGCTGGGATCATATGGGAAATTTGCTAATAACAGAGTGGCTCTGGGCTCGATCCGTGTTACGCCCAGTGACGTCCTTCTCTCCAGCTCCGAGGCCTTCACTTCTTCAGTTGTGCCTCTTCCTCGTCTGCACTTCTATTATTTAATCTCCTGGATTGTTCTTGTTAACATAAAAACACACTTATAGCTCGCTTTTTAATAAAACATTCTCCTGACCTCACCTTCTGCATCATTAATTTGCTCCAGATTAGAGCAGAATTCCTTGAATGAGTCACCTCAGTGTATTACCTTTGCTTTTTACCTGTCCATTTGCCCTTTTAAAAACCTTATTCAGGCTTTGGTTTCTATTACAGTAGAATCCGTGTAAGGTGACCACCCCAGGGACTGTAACAAAGTGGCCAACCTAGAGGTGGTCAACATAAGGAACTAGGCCTGCTGTACTGACACATATATGCCTCTGGTTAGGGTGGACCCTTTGTGTTACACCCAGTGACATGACTGGGTGCATATGTGGTGCGTGTCTGGTCTATGAAAATTAGTTCAACGTAAGGAGGAGGTCAGTGGGGGGACATGGTCAACTATGGAGGTTCTACTGAATTTGGCTGAAAGTGCTCTTGTCAAGGTTATCAACAATGTACATGTTTCCCAAACCAGTAGGAAGCCCCTAGCCCACTTTCCTTGACAGGTGATCACCTAGCTTTGCAGACCCTCTTTCTTGGTTTCCTCCCAGCCTCACTGGCCAGCCTTCCTCAGTCTCCTGGTTGGGTCCTCCTCATCCCCCTGGCTCTGTCTTTGGACCTCTGCTGTTCTCCAGACTTCCATGGTGTGGTGACCCAGGACTCTGGCTTTGAATACTGTTTATATACTCATGACTTACAATTTTACTAAGTCTCCAGTCCCAACCTTCCCCTTCTTTACAGAGCTGTATATCCAACTCATTAAGCGACATCTCCACTCATACTTCTAATATGAATTTCAAACTTAACTTTTATACCATCACATCTTGACTCATTAATTTCTGTCCCAATTCTGCTCTTTTCTCTCATGTCCTCAGAGCTTCCCATGCTCAGCTGTGGTATGCTGGGGTGTACTGTAGGAGTACATCCCACTGGTGAATGCTATTCTTTTCTTTTTTTAGACAGAGTCTTACTTTGTTGATCTCGGTAGAGTACTAGGGCATCATAACTCACAGCAACTTCAAACTCTTGGTCTCAAGTGATACTCCTGCCTCAGCCTCCCAAGTAGCTGAGACACTTGCTAGGCACTTGCTAGGTAGTTTCTCTATTTTTAGTAGAGACAGGGTCTCACTCTTGCCCAGGCAGGTCTCAAATTCCTGAGCTCAAGCAATCCACCCCCGTCAGCTTTCCAGAGTGCTAGGATTATAGGCATAAGCCACTGTGCCCGGCCCTGTGGTGAAAACTTCCTCATAATGTCCTTGTATGTCCTTTGGGAAATAGCTTGGTGAGCTCAGTAACCTCAACAAATACACCAGGAGGCCAAGTTCATAGAGGCTCAGTCTTGTAGCTCAACCAGCTGGAATCTTCAGCCTTCTTGGTAGTGAGGGCAGGTGAGGAGAGAGATGAAAGAATTCTGTGTGATATTTTTACTGCCACAACTCAGGGATGACAGTATTCTCATTCATATTTCATTGGTCACATCTAGTGAAAAAGCTTTGCTCGACTGAGAAGTGTCTTTTTTCTATCACCTAAAAGGAAAGGACAACCAGAATTGTGAATGTGTGTGTCTCCCCCGTTATTTTAGAGAAAGATCAAAGCCTTAATGGCCGCCCGAAGATGATATTCGATCTACCCTCTGGTCTCCTTTCCCATCCCCGTCCTGCGTCCTCACTCTATCCTGTCTATCTCTATCTCTGCTTCCTTGTATCTTTCTGGAATGATCTCTCTATACATGTAGAATTAGACCCTTCATTTCCTTTAGGTATCTGATCAATGTGCCTTATCAAATGTGTTTTCTATTACCCCCTGTGTACATAGTGCCTCTCTGTTATCAATCTTGGTCCCTCCAACCCGCCTTATATTCCTTAGGGCACTTATTTCTCCTTTGGCTGTTATATTGTTATATGCTTATTTATTTTGTTTTGTTCCTCTGTCTGTTCTTACTAGAATGTATATGCCATCCAAGGAAGGACGAGGTCTGTGTGGGGGGCACAGCGACCTAGATCTAGTCCCTAGAACACACATTGCAGGTATTAATATTTATTAAATGAATTAATGAATACATCAAATGATGATTTAAATCATAGCAATGAAATAGCTAGTCAAGAGGAAATGATGGGGTGAAGGATTGAGGAAGGGATCTGTGGAAATGCCTTCTTTTAAGAGTTTGCTAGAAGTAATGAGAAATTCATTGGAAAAAACTGAGGCAGGGAGAGTCATGATGTAAAGGTTAGAGCTTTAAAGACTGAGTGCGGCAAGGTTGAAAAGGATGAAGAATGAGTAGGAAACAGTCAGAAATAGAGCTATGAATGCAGGTTTTACGTTGTTGAAAGCAAGCTACCCCAAACTTAACGTCAAAAAGCATGTCATGAACTCTTCTGAGCAGGAATTTGGGCAAAGGATAGTGGAGATGGCTTGTTTAGGGTCTCTGCAGGGAACCCTTGATTGGGTTGGAGTGACCCAACTGACTGGGCCTGGGATTATGTGGAGACCTTGTTCACAGGCCGAAGCCTGGCCAGGTAGATCCTTGAGACCAGGGTTAGTTGAGTGTGTTGACCACAGCATCTTCAGCGGCCCTCTCCTTTGGCCTGGGTTTGTTGTAACCTGGTAGCAGCATTATTCCTGAGATGGACAGTCCAGAGGGAACACCTGACTAGTGCCTTTCTGACAGAAACACATACAGGATACATGACCTTTCTGACTTAGTCTAGGAAGGCATGAAGTGTGATTCTGCTGCTTCATGACACTGTGTGCAAATGAGCCACTGAGGTCAGCAGGGCGTAGGGAGGGGCCGGGACGGCCGTGGACTCCAAGTCTGCACTGGCGAGAGGCCCCGTCAGACACAGGACAGTGGGAGGAAGGTAGAACTGCTGCTGTCGCTGACAATACAATTTGCTCTAATTGGTAACTTTTGATAAAAAAAATATTTGTATGCTTTTTTCTTCAAGAAGCATGATGATAAAAGAAAAGAAATAGGGGGCGGTGCTTGTGGTTCAAAGGAGTAGGGCACCGGCCCCATATGCCGGAGGTGGCGGGTTCAAACCCAGGCCTGGCCAAAACTGCAAAAAAAAAAAAGTAAAGTGGCTAACAAAAGAGGTTCAGTGACCTGCGTAAAGGGCATAATTTGAGGGGAGCTGATCATTTGAGGCACATTTTTTCTTAAACCTTCTTTTTTATATTTTGTGTTCTTTATCTGTAAGTTAAGTTGATTTGAAGTCATTAGATATTTTTAATATTTTATCAATGCTTAGAAACAAAATAATCCTGAAGAGATTAGAATTATGATATTTTCTATTATTCTACTTTACATTACAATTTATATTTCATAAAAAGTTTTGGCTCAAAAGATACTGTATATGTTTTTCCTAAAGTTATCTGGCTAAAGAATTTTTTCCGTAATATTTATTAAATACATGTATTTCCCTGTTTATTTCATTTTTGGCATAATTTACATTATTTTGAAATAATATTAATAGCTTTTGTTATTAAATATGAATATTATGGCATTTTACTCTTAGAAAGATAAATCTGAGTTAGTGCCTGAGATAATTATTCAATATAAAAAGCATGGAAGGAGATTATTTCCTCCAAATCACAGGATCACATGCTCACAGTGGATCCCAGCGAGTCTCTGTCTATATCCAATTCTTCTTCATGGTGTGATAATTTACACATTTCCTGACTATTGATTACATATAAGTTCAGTGATGTAGAAATGGCGTTGAAAGAGGCTTTTGACTGCCCTGCTTCTCAGGGTCATGTCTGAAACCCAAACCTAATGGTGGATTTGGGTTTAATGACAAGGCTGAAGCCAAACTTTCATCCAGCCCTATTAGCCTTCTCCTTGTAAGAATACAGGTGTTCTGAGAATAAATGCATCCTGAGAGTTTTTTCAGTTTTAAATAGATTTAATTAATACTCACAAATGTCTTACTAATGTGACATTTAAATGAATTTAATTTCAAATTTAATTGAGCAAATAAACAAGAACATTATTAATTTATTCACAAACTTTGGTTTTCTGAATCAGACTTTTTATTAATATCATCAGATGGATATTTAAAAGTTTACATATTGCTATTAATTCTCTTTAATTAAACTTCCAAAATTGAATGCTGAAATCTATCATTAGTGAGTTCCAAGAGAGCCGATTGAAATCAATTTGGTTAGTTAATCTTACTGAATGGAGTTTTAAAAAAAAATCCTGAGAACTATATATTTGCTTGATTAATAAAAGGACAGTGCATGATATTATTGAAAGCAATTAAAAAATTGGTCAAGATATACCTATGTGATTTAAAAATTGGTCAAGAAATAATTTGGGTACTTTCTGTCAAATATTGGCAATCTTGGCAAAGCATTTTTGATTTTATAGTCTTATCAGTTATTACCACCAGTGTTTTACTGTGAATACTTATAAAGTGGGTTCTACTGTGAAATCTACCATGTTGGTAGATTTATATATTATTTAAAAAGTTCTAGCAAACTGTACTTTGTTATCAGGACTAATGAAAAATTAATGTTGCCCACAAACATATGAATTTATGAACATGTGTTGAGGCAACAATTACTGATTTTTACTTATATAATTCTAAGATGGTAGGTAATAAAGCTGATTGTTTTCATCATCAGACAATAATTGACTTTTTTTCAGTGCTGTTTGCTGTGTTACCAGATTATTGACTAAAAGCAAAATTTAGTCAATTTACGCCTTCTTCTCTGACACACTGAATATTTGACACAGTGACAAGAACTGGTCTATTTGCTGAGGGGACATCGGGAGACCAGGTCGTCGGGGGTCACAGGTTGTTTTAAATGAGTTCATTGAACTTTCAGGTATCATTACTAAACTGGTAAATAAGCCTTACATGATACACTGTGGCCAGTGGAACTCAGGTCAAAAAGATAGACATAGTCACATTTAACAGAACTAGTTAATATCCCTCTTCATTAATGTCTTTTAATTTCAAAAGTGGTGAAAGATTATATAGATCATCTCTTGAAGTAGGGAGTTCCCTGTTACTGGAGGATAGCCAAGCGGGAATTAAAGACCCATTTGTTGAACACATGGAGGATGTGTGCATTATCTAGACATTGAAAGTTCCCCCAACAATGATCCACAGATCCGTAGTGATAAAGATGGTAGTGTATGTTCTGTTTGTTTCTGTGGCCCATTGCTATGATAATTAAAAAGTTAAACATGTCCCTTGAGTTTAGGATTATCCAGGTTTTTGGCATGCTCATATGAATTGTGAGTGTATCCAGTAGGGAATGAATTTTAGTGGTTTTCTTTTTTTATTTCTTATAGCATAACTATACACATTAATGCAATCATGGGGTACAGGGTTTTCTAGACCATTTTGACTTTGTTGTCCTTTATTCTCATCTCACAAGACTACTGTCTAGCCAGTTCAATAGAAGTTCCCACATCAGGGAAATCCAGACTGAGCATTACATAGAACCCTTTCTAGCTGTGAGATTATTTCAATATGATCATTTTTTTCCAAAGTAGAACTACAAATTTGAGAAGAATTTGACATGAACCTGATGTCCAGGAGGAAGCAACGGGGAGGGACCTCCTACTTCCTCACTAAGGGATGTGACTTTCTCTGCCTCACAGGATACATGCTCAGCTACGTGACAAGACCCAAAATAACTGTGGTTTAGACAAGACAGAATGTTATTGCTCTCTCATACACTTCTGGAATGGTTTGGGGGTGCCACTGTGAGAATTCGTCAAGTGAGAAGAATCCCCGTCTTGTTGCCCAACCTTCCCAGTGTGAACTCCTCATCTCCATGGTCCAAGATGATAAAAAAATGGGAAGGAGGAGTAAGCCACTCCCTTTCAAAGTTACAACCTGGAAATCGCACGTAAGACTCTTATTGGCATCACTTTGACCCAAACTGAATTGTAGTGACCCACAACTGCAAGGGGCTGGGACCCGTTTACTCCGAGTGGCTGTGTCTCAGCTCCGGGGTGCAGAGGAAGGGAGATGTAAACCATTCAGGACCGTCTGCAGTCTTCACGCGCAGGCCGTGGTCAGAGCAGTTCCTTCTGATGTCTGTAATGACACATTGCCACTAGAAACTAAAACTGTATTTCCATCATTCCCCTTAAGCATATAACTTAAAACCCAAGAAAATTTAGCAAGTATAAAATGTTAATAATAGCTCTAAGTGTGCATGAGAGAGAAGATAGAAAGACCATGAATAAGGGAGGAGAGGAACACAGGATAGAAGGTGCATATGCGTCTCGCAGTGAGTCAAAACGGAGAGGCTGTGGTCACCAGAAAGTCAGTGAGTACAGAGTCAAAAGGCCATGCAACTCATGGTCGCTCAAATAGTCATCCTGTGTGCACGGATGCCGTGGACACTTTATTTGTGCATAACATAGATTCCCTAATTTCTTTTACTTCAAAATGTTTTGTCCTTCTATATTTCTCAGATTCCATTTTTTTTTAAGTTAGAGCTAACTTTATTTAAACTTGATACTTCTCCCCTTCCACAATTAGGTCTGGGGCTGGGTTTGAACCTGCTACCTCTGGCATATGGGGCCGGTGCCCTACTCCTTTGGCCACAGGTGCTGCCCCAGATTCCATGTTTTTTTAAGCACTTAGTAAGCAGTCATTTTGCCGGCTATTTTATACCCACTTTCTCATTTAATAAATAATTTAAAACTTACATGTATATGTGTGTGTATACACAGACACACACACACACACACACATAGGTTAGCTAACTTAGAAATTAAGAACATCTTTTCTACATAAACAGTGTTAAGTGCTACGGAGATGTGAAAAAAATCAATAGTGCTTGGTTATTGCCAGGCTGTGTTCTCCCCATATTCTGAAAATGGAAAACATAGGAAACAAGAACATGTTCTAAAGGAAAATGCAGATTATAGGACTGGTGGGCATGGTGTTATCTGCTTGTCTGGAGCTAATAGTCACCATCAAGAAACAACTTGCTTTTCATAGCTGAAAACATAGGTGTGAGATTCCCCCATCCTCTGTCACCACTTCAATGCCGTGCTGCGTGGAGAAATGGAAATCGTGTCAGGAAACTGCCCAAAGGATCTGTATGAAATGACGTCGGGTTTTCTGAACCTTCCACCGATCCTTTTCACTCATTACAGCTTTGTGTACATTCCGTTTTCAGAAATCCAGCGCCTCAGTTATACTCTATGCAAAATAGGTCCAGGAGGTCTTTTTTTTCCATCAATTTTCCCCCAAAGAAAAGGGACTTGCTGTGTTCCAAAGTGCACGTGTGCTGAAAATTACAAAATTATATTTTAAATTTGTGCTTTATGTATTTCTGTGGAGTCCTTTTATAAAACATCATTTTTAAAATATTTTAAACCTACTCAGACCAGAGCTCCCCTTTTGACTTGCTATAGTAAGACAGAGACACAGCCTGAAGAATATGAAGAACACTGATCTCCCTTTAATTCGTCTGTCTTTCTTTTTTCTTTTCTGAGACAGGGTCTCTTTCTTTTGTCTGGGCTGAAGTGCAGAGGCGTCATCATAGCTCACAGCAACCTCAAACTCTGGGGCTGGAGCAATCCTCTGCCTCAGCCCCTCGAGTAGCTGGGACTACAGGCCTGTGCCACCACACCTGGCTCACTTTTCTATTTTTGCAGTGATGGGGTCTCGCCCTTGCTCAGGCTGATCTCTAACTCCTGCTCTCAAGCAACCCTGCTGCCTCCGAGTCCCAGAGGGCTGGGATTACAGGAGTGAGCCACCACGCCCGGCCGCCCCTCGAATTGTGCTTGTTATTTGAGACCCCTGTAGCTTTGTCATCTTGAAAGGGTACAATATGCATGACCAGTTCTGTGTTCTTTCTACCAGTTTACTGCTCTACCCACCGTAATCCCAACTCTCACCTGAAACTGCAGATTTCAGGCGCCCTTTACCAAATCTCCTGGATTATATCCTCCTTTTCTCCTCCTCACAACCTCTGTCTCACCAGCTACTCAAATACAACAGGTACAAACTCAGCTATTTTCTCCCCACAAGTCAATTCTGCCTCTTAAACCCTTCTGCTTGTGCTCACCATGCCTCTGCCCTGTCATCCAGGTGTGAAAATCTTAAGGTGTTTACATGTCCCCTCTCTGCCACCTGTCCCCACAGTCAGATGGGCTTTCCCCTCTCTGCCACCTGTCCCCACAGTCAGATGCCCTTTCCCCTCTCTGTCACCTGTCCCCCCAGTCAGATGCACTTTCCCCTCTCGGCCACCTGTCCCCCCACAGTCAGATGGGCTTTCCCCTCTCTGCCACCTGTCCCCACACTCAGTGCACTATCCCCTCTCTGTCACCTGTCCCCACAGACAGATACGCTTTCCCCTCTCTGCCACCTGTCCCCACACTCAGATGCACTATCCCCTCTCTGTCACCTGTCCCCACAGACAGATGGGCTTTCCCCTCTCTGCCACCTGTCCCCACAGTCAGATGGGCTTTCCCCTCTCTGCCACCTGTCCCCACAGTCAGATGCGCTTTTCCCTCTCTGCCACCTGTCCCCACAGTCAGATGGGCTTTCCCCTCTCTGCCACCTGTCCCCACAGTCAGATGTGCTCATTCCAGGGTCCACAGCCATGATGTCTCCCCTGCCGTCTGGATCCTCCTTCCATCCCTTCCATTTCAGCCTTGCTCAGGCACACTGTGGCCTGCACTCTTGATTTTTCTGATAAGCCATCATGCTTTGTTAAGCCCAAACAATTGTTTTCTGAACGTGCCTTCCATGCTTACCTGTAACTGCCTTCATTCACAGGGTTGCAATTCAGGTGTTGTCTGGGTCTTTAGTCTCATCAGAGCTCCAGGGGTTAAGAGTTTGCATCCAAGTTCCCCTAGGTTATTGGCAGAGAGAACCTGCCCTCTGCTCCGAGCACCTACTAGCAGTTCCCTGCAGCACTGGTTCCCCTGACCCCGGGCAGCCTGCTCCTCCATTGCTGACAAGGGAGCGACACTCTGGAGCTAGTTTGGTGGCAGGAATGTCTTATATAACATAAACTAATTGTAGTGTGGCATTCCATCGCTTTGCTATCTTTTCTTGGTTAGGAGCAAATCACAGGTCTCTCTCTCACACAAAAGCAGGGGATTCTTCTAAGGGTGTGAACACAGGGGCTGGGGGGCAGGGGCCAACTTGAGGTCTTGCCAGTGGCTGTGGGCCTGTGGTTTTATTTGTTCATGCAGAGGCCTGCCTCGGTTTCTGTGTGTTATTCTGTGAGCCTGATTCTCACTGATAAGATACAGATGCCAAAGGGCCTGACAGGTGTCAGGAGGAAGCAAAACCATCTCTACTTGGTGAACCCACTGTGAGGTTTTCAGTAAGATTCCTGAAGAGCAGGTCCACCCACACAGAATGCTGCAAGCAGGAGGACTTGAGAGGGCAAGTGCTGATTTTCTTGACTTGCAAACAGAAATGCTCAGAGGTTGAGTGATGTGCCCAGGATTGAAGCTATATTGTGGGCTACCCACAGGCCCTGAGGTCTAAGGCAGCAAAGTTCAAGGGTAACGCCACTGAAATTTATTTAGTTAAAAATAATTTACTGAAATTAGTCTCGATTCCAAGAAACTGCCTTTGGAATGTCTTTATTAAAAGTTCAAAATTGGTATAGCTGTAAAAATTATACAGATACCATGCTCATTTTGGTACATGAAGAATAAAATGAAAATAGTTTTTCACACAAGTTTTAAATGAAATTTTTAAATGGTATGCTAGCTGTTAGTTTATTTAAAGGGAATAAAAATAACTACATTGTTATTTCTTAGTTAGGTAAAACTCTTTAAAGAACACATATGGAATAAGTGAGTAATTAGAATGGTCGGGCATGAAGACTGGAAGCACCCTGGCCGTGACCCTCGGCTGCGGTTCTGGCTCTTTCTGTTCCTGACTACGCTCTCTCTGCTCCTCACAGCATACGGGCTTTGTTTTTCCTTCCACTTGAGTCAGTCATTCGTTATTTACATGTTGATCCGTTTTTGTGTGTACTCCGTCTGCTAAACAGTGCGCTGGCCCTCAGACTATGGAGGTCAAGGTTTCGCTTCTTTCTCTGGATCATTTCAGAATCCCATGGGGAAGAAAGAAGCATAAACAAAATCATCATGGAGTTTTCTAAGAGTGTAGTGATGTGGACAAGCTCTGGAACAAATGTCCAGGGAAGTGACCTTCTCTGAAGAGTTGGGGAGGCCTTGGAGGCAGCGAGATTTGACGAGAGGGTGGTGCCCAGGGACTGGCCATCTCTTCCTGCGTGCTGGTCTCTCTCTCTGCATTCTGAGGCTTCAGAGTTGCGTTTTCTTCTCACTTGGAATTATGTAGGTGGTTCTGAAGTTTCTGTAGATTGGAGTAGGGGCAGGAGTCACAGAGACCCCACTCACGCCCCTGATTACTCAGATAGTAGCTCCCAGTTTAATGCCATTCAGGACCTGGGGCAAATAGGCAATGTGTGGCCGAGTGTGGAAACAGGTGATGTGTTTGAACCTGCGGGGCTCCAGTTACAAGATTTAGGGGGAGAGGGAGAGAACCACTTCTCAATATTTTGAATTCATGTTTTTTTCATCTTCAATGAAGAGAGAGATGAACATTTTTTTTAACCTATAGTAGCTGCAGATTGGATGAGTACACAAATTAATGTTATCTTTTTTTGGCCAGGGCTGAGTTTGAACCTACCACCTCTGGCATATGGGGTCGGCATCCTACTCCTTTGAGCTACAGGCACCGCCACACATTAATGTTATCTTTTAGTGCAAACGGATCCTTCAGAATGAATGAGAGAGCATCACTTGCTAAATATGTTCAAAAAAGAGATTTCCCATGAAACCTATCACAAAATTTCTCACATTTATTGCTTTAGATTGTAATTGACTTTTTGTTCTTGCTCAGTTAAATTCACTAATTTAATTGCTTATAGCTGTAATTATCTATAAAGTGGGGCAAAAAATTCCAGTTTACCCCAGAGGTGGGTTATGAAACTCCAATGCCTAGGAAATGCCCTGTGGCTGAAAAGCTCTACAAGGATGCAAATCATTATAAATTTGGGATACTGAATTACAAACTCTCTCTTCTTATTGAAACAAGTTTTGAGGCATGGCAAAAAATGAGTTAATTTTTTAAAAAATTTCTCTGAATTTAGAACCTATGAAGTGAGGTATTCATTGTTATAATCAATATTTTCTTGGACAGGTGCAAGTGCCTAAATACGTTGTTATTTGAGTTCTGACTTGTGAATGTGGATTATTGTCAGTCACAGTCTGTGATAGAGACAGGTCCCCAGAACAGCCCCTATATGGGGCATGCTCTCCACGGGTCTCTCTCCCCCACCCATCCTCCCATCCTCCCATCCCCACTTGTCTATTTTCTTCTTCCCTTTTATCCTTGCCATCCAGTTCTTTTAAAAGATAATACTCAGTAAGTAGTTCCAGGTCAAAACTTTTATTTAGGTTCTGGGAGAGAATTTTATTTAACTGTAGGCATTTTTTTTTTCATATTTCTTAACTGCTTCCTAGATTAGCTATTAAAAAAAGCCAGTATGAACAGATGCCATGTAATAAAAATTTGAGAATTTTCAAGTCATGAATGTATGTTATTAATACTTAATCATTGGTAGGAAGTATTTTACCTTCTAGCTAGAGCAAGTGAATTAGGAGTCATATGTTTACATGCAGTGATTAGTCTATGTTGTAATGAGATGTATCAGCTCCCCATTTAATTGTGTAGTGTAAAGCCCAACAGATGAAGTGTCAACCCCATAGGCAGCATAGATAATACATCTTTAGAAGAGAGAAGAAAAGCAACTGATCCTTGAAGGAATCACTGTTATCTATAGTCAATAAAAAGCTGCCTCTTTCACTGACCAATTAAGGAGGGTATAGACTCCTCTCAGAGACACGTCCATCCACTGACTGCAGAATATTTTCAAAACAGTGAACGAGAATCTCCAAATAGATGCCTTTGTAAAAAATACCATATAGGATTTAGTGTTAGAATTCCAATTCATCTATCTGGTCCTACTCTTTCATTTTATGTACAAGATCCTAAGAGGGGCTGACTGTCAGTGGTTAGGGCGCTGGCCACATGCTCTGGGGCTGGTGGGTTCAAACTTGGGCCAGGCCTGCTAAACAAACAACAACAACAAAAAATCCTAGGCGGTGCCTATGTCTCATGAAGCTAAGGCACCAGCCATATACACCTGAGCTGGTGTGTTCGAATCCAGCCCGGGCCTGCTAAACAACAATGATGGCTACAATCAAAAAATAGCCAGGTGTTGTGGTGGGTGCCTGTAGTCCCAGCTACTTGGGAGGTGGAGGCAGGAGAATTACTTAAGGTCGCTGCCAAGAGTTTAAGGTTGCTGTGAGCTGTGACGCCACAGCACTCTACCCAGGGCAACAGCTTGAGGCTCTGTCTCAAAAGAAAAAAAATCCTAAGAGGCTAGGTGAATTTTTGAATTTCCAGCCAGGAAAACATTGCACACCAGAATCCATTTCCTTTTCAAGTAGAGTTCTTTTCACTTTGTTTTCTCATACATTTATTCCTAGGTTCATCAAATATTCAGTGAGTGCCTTGTTTAATCGGGCAAAACAAACCGTGGTATAATTAAGCTTGATTTCTCTTCTCTTTTCCTTCTCTCTCTTCCCTACCCCTCCCTTCCCTTCCCTTCCCTTCCCTTCCCTCCCCTCGCCTCCCCTCCTCTCCTTTCCCTCCCTCCCTCCCTCCCTTCCTTCCTACCTCTGTTCTTCCTTTTGTATTCCTCACTCTGATGGATATTATTCTGAATATTGGGAATTCAATTCCTAAGGGGCAGAGAGGGATGGAGAGATAGATGCATACAGAGAAACCACATGAATACTACTTATCAGAGTTAAATAAAAATTAATGAGGGAATGGATTTAGATGTTGTAGTTAACCTCAGCTTGAATTTCTTATATATTTTTTGGATATGTTGAGACAGTGTTAGGGTTCAAGACAGTATATTAATTATTCATATCATATTATTCCAACTACCTGCTCCTTTTCATTCCTACAACACCATTTTGTAAGTTTTTACATTTTTCACGTTAATGTGAATGAAATAGATGCACTGGGACCAAGTCAGCCCCGACTCCCAGTGGATGGGATCCTCGGCACAGTGGGGTGTGTGGTAACTACTGGGGTGGGAGAGACCAATGTAAATTCAGTATTCTATAAGAATTCAGCAGTGAGTATTAAACCTTGCACAAGCTTTTTTCTTAAATATTTTCTGGATAGGACAGAGAGCCTGTTTTCAAGATCACCTAAAATGCTTAACAAAATTAAGAGACTAAGTAGTTTTTTTTCTATTATTCCACAAACTTGTCTATTGATTTTGAAAAGAAAAGTACACAAGGATTTTGGAACTTAAAAATTTTGGAGAGAAAGTTTCTTCTCCCAGATGTTGTTAGTTTATGAAATTTAATGAACTTGCATAGGGATGGGAACTGAAAGTGCCTTCCGGGACTTCTGTCGGCTTCTCCGCGACAATTCATGAAGCGGAGACCAGAAGCTATCTGAGCTGTCTCGTTACGTAATAGGTAGTAAACACGTGTTTTTGACAAGTGAATAGTTAGCTAATTAGGCATCTGGATGAAGTGGGATCTTGGATTCTTAATTGCATAATTCACCCTTGAACACCTGCCAGAAGAAAAATGCAAAGATAACACAGAAAGCGAAGAAAGCTGGAGGCCGATACACAGAGAAGGGTGACACAGGAGCTATCAAGTTTTCGACTTGATCCCTAGCATGGTTTCCACAATTAATACTATTTCCGTAATTATCCAGAGATAACTTGGTTTTGCACAAGAGGTATTCTAAGGCTATGCCATTCAGCTGTTCATAAGAGATTAACTCTGCCTATCTTCATTTTTTACCATTGGAAAGAGTCTTTTCAGCATGAGAAAACTGATGGATGCTTTGGATTTGATGATATCAGATGGAATAAGAGAAGTTAAATGTATATTCTCAGAAGTAATATTTTTGAATAATCGTAATTCTGAGATTACATTTAATAGGTTTTGAAAATATTTAACTCTATAAATTTATCAATGCTGTCTTCTCTTTTTCTCTCTTTAAGTCAAATCTATTATTTCTTAGTGCTTGACACAACCCCACTCCCATGGCTGTTTCTCACCAGGACACGGACGTAACAGGGGGACCTGAGGGGACGCTGCATACGAGGCATTTCAGGGAAACCAAAGCTGGCACTCAGCAACTTACCATTTCCTGGCCACTCAATCTTTCTTATTATGTAACTGTTTTGAATGGAACCTTGGATATTAGAGCTAGAGCAGGTCGTATTGATTACTTAAAGGATATTCACATGTTCCTTGGAGTGTCATGAATTGGAAACATCTCAAGAGTGACTGAAGGAAGGGTGACATCTGGGTCCCGCTGCCACATGCCTCTGAGCTGTGCTCCACTGGGGGCGTAGCTTTGTGTGTCTGCTACAAGAGCATTTGACGAAAGTATCTCTTCATTTAACAAAAGTTTAAAATACACTAACTTTGGTCCATCCCACCCCAGCGTGGTCAATGAGAAGACAGACCCTGGAAGGTCTATTACTTACCCCCTGCTAAGCGCAGGTGAAAGAATGTAAGTACAGAAATGAATGATTTTCACAGAATGGGGTTTGACAGATTCTATCTGATACAGAAAAGGACAGATACAACAATATAACAGACAGAATGAGCTGAAGATTTAAGGAAGAATAAGAAGGATTAAGAGTAAGTTGAGGCTTTAGAGAAGGTTCTGAGTCGATGGACTCAAAGTCCCACTGGAGGGAGAGGTGGATTCCATTCTTGGTGTGAGGATGGCGGGCATCCTGCTGTGAGTGATGAGGATGAATGGTGCGGCTGGGGCTGGGGCTGGGCACCTGGGAGAGTCGGTCTTGGCTGGTTGGCAGCCTTGGGTGTTGCTGAAGGATGATGGAAGCGAGAAGTGAAGGTAACTGGATAGCAGAGGCTCCCCAGAGCCATCACTGTGATTTAAAGTTTCTGAGAACGAAGTTTGAAACACTTGGGGGAAGAAAATGCCTGGAGGAAGGTAGAGGTTGGTCGAGGAGCCTGCTGAATTGTATCAATATGTCATTTTGAGCTGGTTGATTTATGTTTATTTTGGCCAGTTGTATATGTCACTGTTATTGCTTTTTGCTAAAATTCACTCACTGTGGCCTTTTTATGGCTGCTCTGAGCTGTCCTAATCTGCATCAGAACTGGATGGAGTTATGGCCTTGGTCTTTAAAGACCGGGGCATACCCAGTTGCCACTTAACACAGAAAACACCTTTAAAGCACTAACTTTAAGATGACCTTTAGAGTAGGAAAAAATAGAAAGCTCTCTCTTGAGGGAAAAAGTCTTATCTGGGAGTTGATTGTGTGTGTGTAAGATTCCCGGTAAATCAAAACCATGTGAGTTCCTCATCACACATTCTCTCTCTCTCTAGTGTATTCTGGCACTTTCATAGTCTCTTAAAAATACTATCTTCATAATAATTAAGGCATATCATTCTAACATGTATTATTTTCATTATTATCATAGTTACTTTGTGATTGGCTAGGTCTGGTCGTATGCAGTAGAATAAAAAGATATGTTTATTTTCCTTTATAGAGTAGGAAATTAAGACTGGAAAGTTAAGGCTCCACCCTGGTTAAAACTCTTTTCTCATTGAACTTGGAATGAATCTGAACTCTTTGAGCTGGTCCACACGGCCGGCCCTGCCCCGTGGACTGCTGCCCCCCTGCAACTTCACGCTGCCCCCCCCCCCCACCATGCCCGCCTCCTCACTGCGGCTGCTCTGGCTGGCTTCCTTTATGTTCAGTGAACGCATCAGCACTGCTCTTCACGTCAGCCCTGCACTCCCTGCTTCCTCTGGCTCAGATGCTCTTCCTCAGACTCTGCACCTGACTGTCTCTTGCCTTGTTTCCCGTGGCCAACCCCTTCCACTCTCTGTCATATTCCTGCATTTGACACCCTCATTGAAAGAGTCATGATCTTCCGTTATTCAGCTTACTGTTTACAATTATCTATAGTCTTTTCTAGAATGTAAACTTCCTGGGGCAGTTTGCTTATCTATTATATTATTATCTGTGTGCCCTAAAATTGAGTGAAAGGCCTGACATTTGTTGGTGAGTAATCAATGTGTATCTCAATAGTAATAAAAGTAACCCCTACCGAGGACTTAACTGTATGCTTTAGATGACTTAGTTTATCTAGGCTTCCCAACGGGATGAGGTAGACCCTCTTATTTTCCTCATCTTGTTGATGAAGAAACTGTGACAGAGGAAAGTAAAATTATTATCCCAAGGTCACAACCCAGTGATAAATCAGGATTTGACACAGAAAGTGTGACCATAGAGTTCATATTCTTCTTCTTTTTTTCTTTTGTAGAGACTTTGTCACCCTCAGTATGGTGCTGTGGTGTCACACAGCTCACAGCAACCTCTAACTCCTGGGCTTAGGTGATTCTCTTACCTCAGCCTCCCGAGTAGCTGGGACTACAGGTGCCCGCCAGAATGCTGGGCTATTTTTTTATTGCAGTTTGGCCGGGGT
>CAUYQV010078441.1:0-18361 GCA_963574575.1 Galagoides demidoff
ATTCTTTTGCATTCCTTTTGACTCAATTTATTTTAAAATTATGTAAATTATTTACATAGTTCCAAAATAAAAACATAATTAGAAGTGTCCTACTGTCAATTCTTTTCTTTCTGCTCAATTCCCACTGCTTCCTCTGTGTAACCACTTGTTTTATCATCTGGTTGATACTTTCTGTATTTCTAATTTTTTTAAAAAAATAAGAACTTTAATATATACATGAAAATACATATTTTATGCCCCTTTTACACTTAAAGGAAAGGTTGGTTTTTAGTACATTTTTCCACCTTATTTTTACCACTTCACAATATATCCCATCACTCATGCAATTTTAATTTATAGAAATCATCCTCATTTATATTACATAGTTGCCTAGTCATTCATTTATGTACATTTAGCATAGTTTATTAAACCAATTTCTTACAAATGAGAATTTTGTTCTGTGAATTTTACTATTAGAACTTTTGCTGCAATGCATATAAAGATATCTGAAATTAGCTTTGTTTGCCTTTCTTGGAGATTTTCTTTACCAGTGTATCACAAAAAGCAGGATTATGGGGTTAGCGAGGAATTTCAGGTATAATTTTTTTTTTTTTTTTACTTTTGGCAGTTTCTTCACAATGGTTTTATATTTTTGTATTCCTTCAGCAACATACGAGAGCGCCAGCTGCTGCACCACCTCAGCCCCAGAGTGTGTCGCACAAGTCTTGAGTTTTTGCCAGTCCAACAGATAAGAAATGATATTGGAGTGATTTTATTTTACATTTCTCTTTTTTTGAGTGAAGTTGAATGTCATTTTGTGAGTTCCAAGACCAATTGTTTAATTTCTGTAGGAAATCTTGATTCATGTCATTTGCTCATTTTTCTAAGTTTTGATCTTTTCTTCTTGTTTTCTAAAAGTCCATCATATTCTAGGGATATAATAGATTAATAATGTCTTAATAACATGTCTTTATAACACATGATGCAAATAGTTTTGCCTATATTTTGAAAAGTTATCTTTTTGACTTGTTAATGGTGATTTTATGTTGTACAATATTTATTTATTTTTATTGAGTTGAAGTTGTTAATCCTTTTCTTGTCTCTCAATGCTGATACATAATCTACATCAAAAGAAAAAATTATCTTATAAAGGGCAAAACCCATATAATAACCTCTTTTGCTGTAAGTGCTTTTTTATTCACATTTCAAAGTGCCAGAATGGTCATTTTTGCCAAATAAATTTATTCCTGATCAATATGTGGTAAAGATATATTTTTCCTAAACATGGTAGCCCTCTCCTTCTCCACAAGTCACCCATAATGAATCCAGAAGAATACTATTGAAGCTAACTACAATCTAGAGTGAGGACAACATATTTACATTTCCTGCCTGATCACACAATGTGTGTATGGGCGTGTGTGTGTGTGTGTATCCCATGTAGGTTTATCTTTGTTGCTGGTTTTGGAACATTCAGTCCAAATAAATGATTTCTGTTTAAAAAATTTTGGGAAATATATTAGAAATGTCTAAGACTTGGAAGTTGATTTAAATTTGCTCTTGTCCTTTTGTCAATGTCTCAGTTCCTTTAACTTATTTCTTACACTAAAAACAAAAATGACCAAGTGACGTATATTAAATGCCTTAATGTTTTCAAGTGTTAAATTACTTAGCTTGTCATTTTTTAACCAGAATCATATAATTTTGAAAGTACATTTAGCTCCACAATTGTATGGCCAGAGATTCTATTCCCAGGATCCCTCTAAGTCCATTCATTCTTTTGAGGAAAGCCCTTTATCTCCGGATCTGGGTGCTTCTATCTGCCTGTAATTAACACCTCAATCAAAGAGTGCTATTTTTCTTCCCAGTAATGGGAGAAATAAGAATGCAATCATGTAAGAGGCTATGAGAACACATATAGTACAATATGTTGGAAAAAAACCTGGACTAGAAATCAAGAGAGTAAAGATATTGTTGTGGTTCCATCATTAATTACATCTCAGGAACTCGAGCAGTCAATTTTTGATCTGCAATGCCCACATCTATGAAATCTGAGAGTTGTGATTAATTCAATATTTTCTAAATTGGAAACTTCACAATTATGTGATTTCTCGCCCTCCTCAAGAAGCTTCTCTGTTCACACTTCTTTTGTCTGCATTATCTGATCTCCCTCAATTATCCATAATTCCTGAATTCATAATTTCAATTTATTTTTTCATTAAAACTTTTTCCTTTGATTCCCTCAAAAGGCCAGAAATACTTTTACATGAACACAAATTTCCACATCCTACAATAGTTTGTATTTTGTTAGCCAGCTTGCATCATCTACAGTGTTAGTCCACTGAGGTGCAATACCAAAGTATTATACACCAGGTGGCCTCTCAAGAACAGAAGTTTATTTATGTATTTATTGGAGGACAAAGTCTTGCTCTGTTACCCAGGGTAGAGTGCCGTGGCTTCAGCCTAGCTCACAGCAACCTCAAACTCCTGGGTTCAAGCAAGCCTCGCCTCATCCCCCCAAGTACCCGAGACTACAGGCACCTCTGAAAAATTTATATCTCATAGTGTTCTGGAAGTTGAGGAGTCTAAGATCATAAAACTGTCAGGCTCAGTGCTGGGGTGGGGGGACTACTTTGTTGAAGATGGTGATGTCTTACTGTTTCCTAACATGGTGAATAGCAAAGCGACTCTCTGGGGCCACTTCTATATGACCACTAATGCTATTCATAAGGACTGTGCCTAATTACCTCTCAAAGGACCTCACCCCCTAATACCATCGCTTTGGAGGTTAGGATTTCAACATGATTTTAGACTGACACAAACATTCAAACATCCTTGTAGAACAAACTTTTCCAGGTCAGCTACCCAAATTTCGTCATTTCTTTTTAAGAATGTATGTGTTGGCAAGAGTAGGAAGGCACGAAAAAGTATGGAATAGCATTTGGAACCCTGATGACTTAAAAAGATGCTATGATAAAGTCTTTCAATCACCTTTGGGGCAGAGAGAATATGTGCAATCTGACATACCAAATCTGGAGAGATTTAACATCACCACCAGCCTAGTATACTTCCTTCCAATGCTTTGGAGCTGGTAGTCATTCTGCTCTGTAACACGGCACCCATTAGTGGAGCTTTCCTTCTCTTCCAGTGACTTTAGTGGTCATTCTAGCCATTGGTTTAAATGCTCCTACTTTTAGTGTTACCGTATACTCAGAACAATAGTAGTTGGGTAAATGCACTCTATCACTACACCAATTTGTAAAAGGCAACTTCCTTTAACTTTATCAAATACACAGTAATAGAAAAATAATTTAACTAGATGGTCTCTAATGCTCTTTAAACCCAAAGAAACTGACTACACTAATATACATATGTCTTTTTCACTCTCTTAAGGGAAGCATATTTATAAATCCTGTAATATGTCTAAATTCAGCTCTGACAATTTAACCAGATGCCTCCTTTCACTACCCTCCACACATATTTTCAATACAGTAAAGCTTGAAACTGGGGAAGATTTCAATTTTCACTTGTTTTATACTTTAAGTCTCCATCTTGTGTATTTCTAAGAGCAGTAATAAAAGATCTGGGATAAATCAGATGCTTGTTTGGTATATCAAAAGCGACCTACTTTCAATACAAACATTTGTAGAAATTATACCTCTGTGAAATTATTTCTTATTTTAACTTGGTTTAATATATGTGTAGTTTTGGAAATGAACATACATATGTATATATAACATATCTATCTGTATCTATATTGAGCTGTAGCAGTATAAAAGGGATTTTAAATCTAGGAATATAGTTTCCTAGTAACAAGAATCACATACATGTTTTTTAAGAAGCTCTCTCTACAATCATATGCCTTCAGCTTTATTAGCAAAGCAAGAGCTCTTCAGAAGCAGCTTCAATTTCTTCACGGACATCTAAGAATCAAAGTGATGTTGTAATAGTATAAAAGAGGAAGAAACCAAACAGACATTCAAGCAGCAGGTTTCATTAGGTCTCATTAAATTCAAAAAATTCGCATGAAAGGAGACTTCCATAATAATGATATTATTTATTATTAACAATAATAAAAAATGCTGCACATTATTTAGTGCTTGAGAGGCTGGTATTTTATTTTCAGAATAGGACATTTAAAAAGAATAATTTAATTTCAAAGCAGTATTAAATAAATGGTACTTGCAGATAAAAGACTGAATGATACTCATCTCCAATTTTATCCAGAGGATAATCCACAGTCCATTTAGTTCTAGGCTGTGAAGATAAAAGATTGTTGGCAAGGAATTTTTAAAACTCACCCTCAGGCCTTATACAAAACATCGTAAGCTAAGAGATACAGTGTTAAGTCTATTGTTTGCTTAAAAAATTGCACTTATTTGATTTTTTCCTACAAAATTTGCCCATGAGTGCACATGAATTAACTAAGCTTGAAGTTGGTCAATTTATAAAAATATAAACATAATAATAGAGAACAATGAACCAGAACTTCTTTCCTTAACTATGCTAAGCATGAATCCTGGAACATTTAGTAGGTTTAGGATGCCCAAATTCTACACCAAACTGTAGCAATCTATGTTATTTCTACCTGTTGATTTCTAAATCTTTCCAAATTTTATATTCTCATGTTACTTTCAAGGGGACAAAGCTCAAATTCTAAGGTATCACCAAAAAACCCCACATTACTTTGTGTTATCTCAAGGTTAACTCAAAGTATTTGAGTTGCACCAAGAAGAACATTTAGATCCAAAACAGAATGAGGTGGGACTTAATTAATAAGATTGCTGTGGATTAGTGGAAACAAAGTTTTACCAGGAAGCCAAATATCTGTTTCCAGGATCTGGCTTCATCACCTGCTATCTGTGTTTTTAAGATTCTAATTTGTAACCTCTTACATAAAAATATCCTGAGGTACTAACTCAAAAAGTGGTTAAGAAATTAAATGGGGTAAAAATATGTGAATTTTGTTTGCAAAGTATAGAATATTTTGTGAATGTGATGTCCTTAGTTATCAACATCTATGTTGAATAAAAATATAGGTCTTTTCCCAATACATGTAGTGGTGCAAACCAATGTAAGCAATTTAAATTATACAGCCACAATGTAAGAGTTCCATCAATCAACATTACAGAACATGTTAACAACTTTAGTAAATACTTGGATAAAGGTGACTAGAGATGCCTGATTGTCATGATGTGTTTTTCCATTTGTTTGTGTCATCTGCGAACCCTGTCCTCAATGTTTCATAGTTCTTTTTGTGGATCTTTCACCTCCTTAGGTAGTATGTTCCTAGGTATTTTATTTTCTTTGTGGCTATTGTGAATGTTATTGAGTTTTGGTTTGACTCCCCCACCTTGACTGTTGTTAGCATATAGGAATTATACTGATTTTTGTACATCAGTTTTATAACTGAGACTTTGCTGATTCTAATTATCAATTCCAGGAGTCTCTTGGTGGCATCTTTGGGGTTTTCTACATATAAGATCATTATCATTGGCAAAGAGATAGTTTGACCTTCTCTCTCCTGATTTGAGTATCCATTATGCTAAATTTTTTGGAATACTTTATCTGTGTCTATTGAAATGATCATTTGTTTTTGCTTTCTGCTTCTGTTAATATGGTAAATTACATTTATTTATTTATATTTGTTGAACCATCCTTGCATGCCTGGGATAAAACTTGCTTGGTCATGGTAGATTAATTTCTTAATGTGCTATTGAATTTGGTTTGCTAAGATTGTATTGAGAATGTTTGCATATATGTTCATAAAAGATACTGTTTTTTGGTTATGTCCTTTTTATGTTTGGTATCAAAGTGATATTAGCTTTGTGCAGTGAGTTGGGAAGGGTCTCTCCTCAATGCTATGGAGTAATTTCCACAGTATGAGTACCATCTCTTCTTTGTAAGGGGCCTGGAAAAGTTTGGCTGTGAATACATCTGTTCCAGGGCTTTTTGATGTTGAAAATTTGTTATTACTGCTTCAATCTTGCTGCTGGTTATTGGTTTATTCAGGAGTTTTATGTCTTTCTGACTGTCTTGAGAGGTTGTGAGTTTCCAGGAATTTATCAATTTCTTTTATGTTTTTGAGTTTATGTGCAGATTTTCCTAGTATTCACAGATGATATTTTATATTTCTGTGTTATCAGTTGTAATATCTCCTTTTTCATTTCTGATTGAGCTTATTTGGGTCCTTTTTCTTTTATTCCTGGTTAATCTAGAAAGAGGTCTCTCAGTCTTGTTTATCTGGGCAAAGAGGCTTTTTGTTTTGTCGATTCTTTGTAAATTTTTTTGTCTGTTTGTTTTCCATTCCATTTAGATTTGCTTTGACCTTATTTATTAATTATGTTCTTCTGGCTTAGGGTTTAGTTTGTGCTTCCTCTTTTAGTTCTTTGAAATGACTCATTAGATTGTTGGTTTGTGATCTTTCTGTCTTTTTGATGTAGACATTAAAGCTATGAATTATGCTCTTAGAACTGCATTTGTTGAATCACACAGATTTTAATAGCTTGTGCCTGCTTTGTTTTTCAGTTTGAGTAATCTTGTAATTTCTGTCTTAATTTCATTATTTGCCCAATAATTGTTCAGCAGAAAATTTTTTCATTTCCATGAATATGTGTAGAAATGAGTTTTTCTCTCAGAGTTCAATTTCAGTTTTATTCCTCTGTGGTCTGAAAAGATACATGGCACGATTTTATTTTTTTGAAATTGTTGAGACATGTTTTATGGCCTAAAATATGATCAATCTTGGAGAATGTTCCATATGCTGATGAGAAGAAAGTATATTCAGGAGTTTTGAACATATTCAGATGTTCTATAAATGTTTTGTTGGGTCCATTTCTTCTGGAGCTCTGTTTAAGTTTAGTGTTTCTTTATTTTTCTTTCTTTCTTTTTGGCTTGGGTGATCTGTCATTTCTGTCAGTGGGGTGTTAAAGTCCTCAGAAATTATGATGATGCTTTTTATCTCTTTTCTTAGGTCTGGTATAATTTGCTTTAAGAATCTGGGTGCTTTTGTGTTAGGTACATAAATATCTTCCACTGGAATTGCTTCTTTTTCCAGTACATGACATTCTTTTTCAATCTTTACTATTATTGATTTGAAGTCTTTTTTTTTTTTTTTTGAGACAGAGTCTCACTCTATCACCCTGGGTAGAGTACCATGGCATCATAGCTCACAGCTACCTCAAACTCTTGGGCTCAAGTGATTCTCTTGCCTCAACCTCCTAAGTAGCTGGACTTAATAGGCACCTGCCTCAATGCCCAGCTAGTTTATCTATTTTCAATAGAGACAGGGTCTTGCTCTTGCTTAAAGTAGTCTCAAACTCCTGAGCTCAAGCAATCCATCCATCTCAGCTTCCAGAGTATTAGGATTACAGCTTGGAGCCACCACACCCAGCATTTAATTTTATCTGATATGAAAATGGCTATACATGCTTTCTTTTGGTTCCCATTTGTGTGGAATATTTTTTCTATTCTTTCACCTTGAGTCCAGTCATTCTGGGCTATATATGTTTCCTGGAGACAATAGATACTTAGGTTATACTTTTTCATTCATCCATCCAGTTTGTGTCTCTTGAATGGGGCATTCAAACTGTTCATATTGATTGATATAATTGATACATGGGATGCTGTTCTGGTCATCCTATTGGTTAATTACTTATTGCTGTGGTTATTGCTCTTTCTATATCCTTTTATATGAGCTCTGAGCTTTAGCTTTTGGGTAGTTTTACACTGGTTGGTATCTATTATACTGATCCATGGTTAACATGCTTCTGAGTATTTCCTACAGGTAGATATAGTCTTAACAAATTCCCTCAGTGTTTTCTTATCTGGAATAGTCTCTGCTTCTCCTTCATATATGAAATTGACTTTTGCAGGATTCAAAATATTAGGTCAGCAGTTGTTCTCTTTAAGAAAATTGAAGTTGTGGCCCCAATCTCTTCAAGCATGTAAGTTTTCTGTTGAGAAGTCTGCAGTTAGCCTCATTGGTTTTTCTGTGTGAGTTCCTTCATGTTTTTGCCTCATGACTCACAGTTTCACTTTCATGTTGACTTTGGCCACTCTGATGACTATGTATCTTGGTGATAGCATCTCTGCAATCAATCTTCCAGGTTTTTGTTTAGCCCTTGTACCTAGATGTTTAAATCTATAATACGATCAGTAAAGTTTTTCTCAATTATTCCCTGAAATAGGTTTTCCAGCCCTTGTGCATTTTCTTATTCACCCTCAGAGAGGCCTATTATCCAGCCATTTTACTTATTCTCATATTTCTTGTAGGCTATATTAATTCTTCTTAATTCACTGTTCTGTATTTTTTTTTCACTTTGTTGCCCTTGGTAGAGTGCTATGGCATCACAGCTCACAGCAACCTCCAGCTCCAGCTCTTGGGCTTAGGAGAGTCTCTTGCCTCAGCCTCCCAAGTAGCTAGGACTACAGGCACCTGCCACAATGTCCAGCTATTTTTTGTTGCAGTTTGTCTGGTGCTGGGTTTGAACCTGCCACCCTACTCACTGAGCCACAGGTGCCACCCTCTGAACTGTATTTTTAACTGACTGATTTAATTCAATAGAATTGTTTGCATGCTCTGAGATTATTTCTTCTCTCTACTCTACTCTTACAATTTTCTACCATTTTCTATTTCTTTAAATAAATTTTTCATTTACAGGAGTTCTATTTGGTTTTTAAAAATATGTAAATCTCTTTGATATAATTTCAATTCATTTTCTGAATTATTTTCTGGTTTCTTTGAGTTTGTTTTACATTTTCTGTGGGATTTTATTGAGTTTCCTTATAATTCATTTTTGGAATTCTTTATCTATCATTCAAATATTTTTATTTTGGTTAATATCCTTTGCTAAGGAGCTGATATTTCCTCTTGGGATTGTCCCTTAGCTGTGACTATTTTTACTTCTTGGCTTAGAAAGAAAATGTTAGAATAACTCTTCTAGATATTGGCCTAAACAAAGCATTTGTGAAGAAGATCCCAATAGCAATCCCAGCAATAATAAAAATGAATTAATGGACTTGATTAAATTAAAAAGCTTCTGCACAGTTCAGAAATAATCAACAGAGCAAATAGACAAATGACATAATGGGGAAAATATTTGCAAGCTGTACATTTGATAAAGTGATAATAAATAGAATCTATAAAGAGCTCAAGCAAATTGGCAAGTAAAAAAGAAGCAACCTCATTAAAAAGTGGGCAAAAGACATGCACAGAAGCTTTTCAAATGAAGATTCACAAATGACCTGCAAATACGTGAACAAATGTTCAATGTCACTGATCATCAGGGAAATGTAAATTAAAAACATAATGAAATATCACTTTACCCCAGTTAGTAAAAATCCAAAAATTGGCATAGAGCAGAGAAAAAGGAATGCTTCTACAGTGTTGGTGAGATGCCAAATTAGTACAATCTCTATGGAAAACAGTATGGAGATTCTTCAAATACTTAAAAATAGCTCCACCATTTAATAGGGAATCTTCCTAGTGGGTACTTAACTAAAGAAAAATAAGTCAATTTATAAGAAGATACCTACCCTCAAATGTTTATTGCAGCACCATTCACAATTGCAAAGATGTGGAATCAACTGCATTGCCCAACAATTCTTGAGTGGATTAAAAAAATGTGGCATATGTATACTGTGGAATACTACTTGGCCATGGAGAAGAATAAATTAAGGTCTTTTGCAATATTTTGAATTGAACAGAAGACTAAAAAATGCCATATATACTTTCTATTAAATTAGAACTAACCAATGAGCACACATGTGCACAATCGGTTGTAAAACTCAGTGGAAATCAAATAGGAGGAAATGGGTGAAAATCTCTAATACCTACAATGAATACTAGCTGGATAATGGGCATTCTATAACCCTGACTCAAGCATAACAAATGCAAAAGCATTTGTAAAAACATTTGCACCCCATAATATTTTGAAATAATAAATAAAATAATAAAAAAGAAGCCAGACATATTTAAAAAATAATGAAAAATAACTAAAGAAAAACATTTCAGATGGGAAACAAATCATAACTTTATTATTTAAAAGTTTTATTTATCACTCAAATGTTTTTATATATGATGGGTTTACCAGACATAACTGAGGAAAAACTTGAGAATTTAACAAATGTAGAAATCAGAATACTAAAATCAGGAGAAATAATTTACAGAGTAGTGATTAGATTTTTATGATTTCTTGTGATGCCTGAGACATGCCATGGACTAAATTTCTTACTGGAGATTTTGTTCTAATGTGAGATTTATGTGATTTATAAGAGGATATTAACTGTATTTCTTTCTTAGAGTTTCCTTTGGGAAGTTGACTTATTAACTGTTTATTTTTATTCCTTACTACTTAGCTGTTATTGTTATAAGAGAGTCTATCCTATTTATGCAAAACAGAACTAATTATAACCTGACCACAATCTTGTTTCTTATACATGCCAAAAATTGCTAATAGAAGTTTTTAAAACCATCTTGCTTTATATAAATCATATTTTTTTAAAAAAGCAAATAGCACAAATAGTGGCAAACTTACGCAGCAGTGAGAATTTTATGGATGAATCTTTTGACTGTAGTTTTGTAGGTGGTATGCTATTCTCTAAAGGTCTATTTTATATGGTACTTCTTTTTCATCATTCATTTATTCATTCAATTATTCAATCACTGAGCAATAATTATATGTTTATTAAAGTCCTCCCACTGGTCAGAAATTATTTTAGGTGCTATGAATGTAATTATAATTCATAATAATTGGCATGAGTCTCCAAGTCACAAGTTTAGAGTCTAGTGAGAAATATGGATAAATAAACAAATAGCTAAATATTGTATAAGAAAAGTAGGTATTATGGGAACATTTATGCTCTTAACAGAATACTTTGTTAGGAACAGTTTCTTAGGGCAAAAGATTAATTACACTGAAACCAGATGATTGAGTAGGATTAATCATGTAAAAAGAAAATAGAATCATTTTATGTCGGAGGATAATCATGTACGAGGAACTAGAAGCAAGAGATAGGTTCGAAATTCAACTAAAAGCTTTTCTAACTTCTGGGACCAAATATTTTATTGAGCAAATTGTGAAAGATGAGATTGCACTGGTATATATGCAGAACCTGGGCCTTAAAGCCCTTATAAAACACAGAAAGGGATCTGAGATTTATCTTGAGCTCAATCTATATCCACTGGAGAATTTTAAATACTTTGATGTAATCAGTTTTGTATTTTTAAAAGATCACTTTACTTAAATTTCAGGCAGAGATAGGAGATCTTAATTAAAAGATAATTCAATAAGCCATACGAAAGAAATCTATAGCTTAGATATATGTGATGGCAAAGCAAGCAAAGAGAACAGGATGATTTCCAGAAATTATGCACTGGATGAGACAATGATAGAGACATTATTTTAGATAGCATGCTAGCCATTATTTTTGTGAAGATGAAGGGTTTTTGCTTAAATTATGGTGTAATTTTAATGAAAATTTGAAGAATAAATTTTTAAGAATAGAATGTGAAGAGTTATAACAAAGGTATACATTTATGTGACCACTACCAACTGAGGTGGAAGGTTTTCATCACCCCAGGGAGATTCTGCATGCTCATTTCTAGTCAAACCCTGTGTCTCAAAGGTAACGGTTCTCCTGATTTCACCACAGGTTGGTTGTATTTGTTCTTGACTTCATATAAATAGAATTATATATTATGCAGACTTCTACATTTGGCTTTTTCGTTTAGCACAATTATTCTGAGAATTACCTATACTATATTGATTTTATTAGTAGTTTATTAGTAGTTTTCATGCTGGGTAGTATTTTATTCATCACATTTGTTAATCCATTCTCTTGTGGTTAGATATTTAGATTAACTTCAGTATTTGTGCACTATGATGAAAAAAAAATACTGGTATATAAACATTTTTGTACCAATCTTTTCTCTTGGATAAGAGAAATATGTAGAAGAGTAGTTACTAGGTGAAAGGATATATGAGATAATGCTAATTTTAAAAAAAAATATGTATCATTTTACTGCATATGGAAGTTCTACTTGCTTCAAATCCTCTTTAACACTGGGCTTTATTTTAGTCCCGTGGATGTGAATTAGTATTATCAACATAGTTTAAAATTTCACTAAGGATAACTAATAATATTGAACATCTTATAATATGATTATTTTCCATTTCTATATCTTCTTGCACAAGTTATTATAAAGCTCTTGTTATTTTTTACTGAAGTATTTCTGATATTAGTGAGTTGTAAGCTTTATAATTTTCATTTCTTGGTGAGATCTAATTTTTTTTATAAGCATGATTTATGTCTTTAATGTTACTTATCATAACCAACTTAAAACCTTATCTGATAATTTTAACAGCAGGGTCATCTTGAGTTTTGTTTCCACTGATTGCTTTTTGCTTGAGTAAGAATTATGGCCCTGTATTTGTGTGTGCCTAGTAATTTTGGATTGTATACTGGGCATAAAAAAACTACATATTGTAAAAAATACTATGTATTGTAGACATTCTGGATTATAGAGATTCTGGATTCTGCTCTATTTTCTTCAGAATTATTAATTTTAATAATTAACTTGGCTTGTAATAAGTTGACTTATAAACTGTTTATTCTCAACAAGGTAGCATTTATTTCTGTAGGAGAATCTCATTCTGTTTATGCAAAGACAGCATTGGCTTTATTCTGCTCACATTCTTATTTGTTCAATATGCCAGAAATTATTAGTAGAAATTGAGGGGGCTTAAATTCCAAGCTCTATCTTCCCTAACATGCCTGACAGCTGAAATCCATGTGCAGGTCCTTTTGTTACAGCTGTGCTATTTGCAGTCTCTTCTATCAGCGTCATTCAGTGACCAGCCTCCTATCTGATCAGAGGTCAGATACATACAACTTGGGATGCCACTATCTAACCTCAGCTGTTTTGATTGTCTCTATCTTTACCCTCTATTTCTTTGTGCCTATAAGACTAAAGATTTTTTTATCCATGTCCAGCTGCCTCTGGGGTGTCAAGTCTAACCTTTATTCAGGAGTAAAGCTGTGAAAAACAGGAAATCTTATCACCAGTTTTCTGTCTGCTGTTAGTAACTCAGTACCTTCAGGTAAAGTTTTTGTTTGTTTGGTTGATTTTTTATGTAGAATTATTGTTATTTTCGAAAGCATTGATTCAATAGAAGCTAACTAGCAATAACCAAAAGGGAAACAGCAGGCTTGATTTTAAGCTTTGTGGGGGAAGATCTTTTTCTTTTTTTCTTTTGTCTTCTGTCATAATGAGAATCTATTAGCCCAGCAATGTAGTTGTTACTCCTGAGGTGTGGCTTTACCAGAATTTCAAGATTGAGATGCTTATCAAGTGATTCTGCCTTGTCAGGATTTCAGCTCTTTCTAAGTGGGTAATAGGCAAAATCTCTATTTGTCTTCTACCTGTTTCATTTTGTATTTGTTTCACTTGAGCTTTATACAGTTCTAGAATAATCCATGTTTCCAAGGAGCTTATGTATATATTGGGGGTTACCATTTTGTGGCTCCCTCCTTTTGAAAATTTCCACTCTTAATTTTCAACCATTTCTGAAGCATTGCCTTCTAACCTCTCACTTCTTAAACACATGACTTCAGATTTCTACTTCAGTCTCTGACACCAGGACTCTGGAGCGCCTTCAAAGGAAAAGCCCTATACATGTGGATCTCATTCAGTGTGTTTCTCTTCTTTCAAGAACTGAATCTTTTCCATTTCTCCCTGAATTTTTTTTTTCATATTTTAAGGGCCATCACACAGTTATTTTATGTATGTTTCCAGAATTTGTAATTGTCTCTAGGGTGGTTAGTCTGAGATAAGTCATTCGTGAAAATGGAATTCATTTCCTTTGTCCTTAAAGTAGGATAGAATTAAGTATATTTAAAGTGATGATGAGAAAGAGATAGAAAGAAGTAAGTAAGAAAAATAGGAGATAATGGGATTGAAAAGTAACTGAAACTAGAAAAGAGCACCTGAAGGGCAGGAAGGAATAGGACCCAGAACATGGGTGAACAAATGTGTTTTCTATGGTGTATAAGAGGGAATCATTTTACAATTTAAAAGAGAATGAATGAGTAATATTGAACAAGTTGAGTTTGTAAAAATGAATGGCAGAAACAACAATGATAACAATCAACAATTTTAGTCTATACTGTTTAATGAGTATCTGCTGTGCATGTGGCACTATTCTACATACTTAAAATGCATTATTTTATTTAATCCTCATAATATTTTAATGAAGAAAATTTATTATTATTATTATTGTAAAGAAGCCAAAACTCATTTTGAAATGTTAATTTCCTTGTTCAAGATCGTATACTAAATACAATAGTACAGTTTGATTTGAATATGGTTCTGATTCCAGTGTTCATGCTCTGAACTCGTGTGATTCACAAGTAATTGCATGATGGCTTCTGTAGATTTTTTATTTTATTTTTTTAATGAAGTCCTAGTGTTAATGCTGAAAATGTAGGGCAGATACAATGACTAATATCTGAGGATAGAAAAAGACATCTAAAGAATGAGGAAAGGTAGCAAAGTAAAGAATCACAAAAACATTTGTGGCAATGTTGAACTTTCTATTGCAGGTAGAGATCAGAAGTGTGACAATTTTTCATGTGTATCATTTTTTCCATTAAAGCCTTTAGCATGTTAATCATAGTTATTTTAAATTTCTATTCTGCTAATGCCAAAATCTCTGCCATATCTGAGTCTGGGTCTGGTGTTTTCTTTATTTCTTTTATTCTCTTCCTCACCTATTGGTACACCTCGTAATTTTTTTCATTGAATGTTGGATCAAATATTGAGAAATAGTAACCAAGGTAAGTAGACTTTTAGTGAGTAGTTTTATGCATATCTGGACTCTTTGATCCACGTTGTGGCTATAGGTGGCAGAGGTTTCATTTAATTCTAGTGTCTATAGTGGTTTTTTTTTTCCCCAATCTTGATGTAATTTGGTTTCTCTAATAATTCCTTCTTTAAAAAAGTCTGTGTCTTACAACTCTTTTAGGTGTAATCCACTGCTATCATATTAGAGCCCTGACAGTACGTGAGATATTGAGGAAAGAAAGCATTCCATAATCCTACAATTAAATCTCTATTTTGAGGAACAGAGACCTCCTTCCTCAACCTTCACAATGAAAGCCTGCTGGTGTTCCTGAAAGTAAAAGCAATGAAAATGTGTGGAAACCTCCTTACAACTGGATCCCCAGGAGTTTTAATTCTGAAGCTGGTCTATGCTCAGCCTCTAGCATTTTACCAACTGCTGTTTGGCAGTAACTTTTGCTTTCTGATAAACTGTGATTCTCTATATACACCTGTCTCGCCCTTTTGGAGGCACTGATTTGCCCCAGTTCTCTGAGAGATCTGAGAAAAGTTGTTCATTTTCAATTCTTCAGCATTTTTGGTGTTGTTGTTGTTTTTGTAAGGAGAGAAGTGATGACTATTAAGCTCTTTACATGCCAAAGTGGAAAACTGTTTTTAATGAAGGAGGAATGATCATCTGAGAGTGTCTATATATGAAGTGTGACCCCATTTTCTGATTTTGAATGTCTTTCATGAGAAGTTAAGGACACTCAACCAATATTACTTCCTCATGGTCTGACTCAGGACAGAGAAACTGAGGATGTTAGAGAACTCAGAAGAATTGATAGTGAATCTGTATATACCACCTCTTAAATATTAGCTGTCTCAAGTGAACATCTGGCAAGCATTAAATTACCATTAATTCATGATTGAATTCTGTATAAATGTCTGAAGTGTCATTATTCCATGTAATTAGAGAGATAATTTTATGCTTTAGATAACAGATGTGTAGATAGTAGAATTGGTGCTCTGTTGAGAAAATATTAATGTATGGCATGTTTCAAAAGGCCATCCTATGTGGAAAAAGTGGACACACATACACACATATTGATATATCAGGAAAAATGTCTATATGGTTGAATTGCCTCTCAATTTTTTATTTATTATGGCAAGAGGGTGTGAAGCTAATTAATTTAGTATACACACACATATATGTTTAATGTTATGTGTATTTTTTAATTTTTAAAAACAAAGGACATACACACACATACACACTTACATATAGATTCTACTCTAAAATTTTATATGATATTAGGTTTCCCCAGAGAATCTGAACCAGCTAGCATATCAGAGTACCAGTTAAAATTTCTTTAATTACTCATATTACTCCATACTCTGGGGTGAGGGGAGGTTTTGGTGCACTACCCTTTGAACTTATTTGTGGCACTAATTAGCCAAAAATTGAAGCTCCTTTTCAAGCCATAACTATGTCGTTACAGTGAACACTCATAAAACATATAGACGAAGGTAAAAATAATGCTCACATTTACAGAGCCATACGTTGTAATCGCTTACATAGAAACTCTTGTGGTGCCTTATCCCACTAAAATCCTTACAATGATCTTTGATGGTAGACATTACTGTCTCCAGTTTAAAAACAGAAAAACGAAGATCAAGATGACGTGATTGCAGACATTTTAGAGCTTGGCATCCAAATAGATTTTTTTAAAAATCGAATGAAAAGTTAAAAGATGATACATGATGTGAAAAATCACAGTTTTGATTAGTTTTCCAGTAAGATCAAAGTAGAATGTAGCTGTGATCAAAGAAAACCAGTAGAAACTAAAATGTGATACACCCCCACACTTATAAGCACATCCATGAGGACAGTAAGTCTTGTGCCTAAAAGTGCAGACTGTAAATTTGACCCATTTTTGAATTCTAATTCTGTCTGCCCTTGCTTCAAAACCTTGGCCATATTACTTAAACTCTGGAAGTCTCTATTTTCTTGTTAAGTAGAAGTTAAATTAAATTTTGACTAAAGCTCCCTCTACACTTTGAATTCTTTCATAGTAAACACAACCTAACTAGTATGTAAGCCAATCTACAAGGTAGTTTAGAACAAGTAGCTATGTCTCAGCCAATCACAGCAGCCAAGCTTCAACCAATCACAGGTCGCCAACTGATCAAAACACATCCATGTAAGGCAGATGTGCCCCTGTAACCAATCAAGCTGTATCTGAATACAGTCCCTTTTTCTGGCTGTAAATATTGTCCCACCATATTGTGGGATGGAGCTTTCTGAATCTCTCCTTGTTCCAAATGATGTATAATTCATAAATCACACTTTGTTCCAATGAACTTTGCTACATTTAATTTGTCTAAAATTTTTCTTTTAACAAGGTAATACCAATCTATTTTCTTACTTGTCAAATAGAGTTAATAGAATGAAAGTGAAAACTAATGTATATAAGATGCTGTTCATATACTAAAATTTGATAAATGGAAGTTATTAATATTATTGATATAGATTTTTGAGAGAAATTCTTCCTTTATTCTCCACATTTCGTGAATGTGCTATTTATATATGTTTCACTTCTTTTTAATCATTATTTGATGCATATTGGAAATTACTTACAAATAAGTTAGACAAAGGAAAATGTTAAATCATTTCCCAAATTGATCTTTTACAGCAGTGTGTCTTCAAGTACTATGAAAGAAAGAAAAACTAAAATTGTTCAATTTGTTACTCAATGCTTTTTTCTCCTCTTTTTTTATTAAATCATAACTGTGTACATTAATGCATTTATGGAGTACAATGTGCTGATTTTATATACAATTTGGAATGTTGACATCAAACTGGTTAACAGAGCCTTCACCTCACTTATTTATTGTGTTAAGACTTTTATACTCTACTCCTAATAGATTTGCTTTTTATCTCAAGAATTCAGCACTACCTTGCATTTAGAAACACTCTACAAAAGTGTTATAGATTAGGATGTCTTTTTTTTTTTTTTCTGATTTAAGACTTCAATTTTACTTTACAGACATAAAATTCCTATTATATTTTTATACATAACACACACACACACACATTTCTTGTTAGGTATTTTAGGCAATAAGAAGTAGGGACCAAACAATTTGTGAATATCTGTAGCAGTGTTTTTCAACCTTTTAAATCTCTTGGCACACTTGAACTTGTAGTTAAACTTCCATGGCACATTTAAATTATGTTGATCAAAAAAAAAAGTGAAAGAATATATTTACTGTGCTTTGAACTTCTTTTGAAAATGATTTCATTAATGATCTTTAAAAATTCTCTTGGCACACCTCTGATCTTTTCACAGCACACCAGTGTGCCTTGACACACTGGTTGAAAATCACAAATCTATAGTCTGAGTGAATTGCCCTAGGAGAGGGAAAGGCATGGTGATTGTGTCTATAGTAAGGAGACATCGTGATGCCGGAATCTAGGCATGCATCAGCTCTGCAGAGAAATTATATATTCACCAGTAGAAAGTCTCAGAACTCATTTTCCCAGATTGATTCACTAATAATACATAT
>CAUYQV010078444.1:0-24183 GCA_963574575.1 Galagoides demidoff
CCTGTGGTCCCAGCTACTTGGGAGGTGGAGGCAGGAGACTCGCTTGAGCCCAGGAGTTGGAGGTTACTATGAGCTGTGATGCCATGGCACTCTACCCAGGGGGATAGCTTGAGGCTCCATCTCAAAAAAAAAAAAAAAAAAAAAGGTTATTCTTCATGATCGAGTGGTATTCATGCTAAGAATGGTTCAACACACAAATCAACCAATGTGATATATCAACAGAATGAAAGACAAAAACCATATGATCATTTCAATTGATGCTGACAAGCATTTGATAAACATGCATGGGGGTGGCACCTGTGGCTCAAGGAGTAGGGCGCTGGCCCTGTGTGCTGGAAGTGGTGGGTTCAAACCCAGCTCTGACCAGAAACTGCAAAAAAAAAAAAAATCTCAAAAAACAACATAGAAGGAACGTACCTCAATAAGATAAAAGTCATACATGACAGACACACAGCTAGTATCATATCGAATGGGGAAAAACTGGAAGCCTTTCCTCTAAGAGCTTAAAGAAGACAAGAATTCCCACTTCCACAATGGTTATTCAACATAGTACTGAAGTTCTAGCTAGTGCAACTAGATGAAAGAATTAAGGAACATCCAAATTGGAAAGGAAGAAGTCAAATTATCCTTTTTTGCAGATATGATCTTATATAGAAGAAACCTAAAGACTGCATATGCACACCAAAAAACCTATTGCAACTGATAAACAAATTCAGTAAAGTTGCAGGATACAAAATCAACACATAAAAATCAGTAACAGTAACATTTCTATATGCTAATGGTAAATAAAATGAAAAAGAAACCAAGAAAGTAGATCCTATTTACATTACCTATAAATAAAATAAAATATTTAGGAATAAATTTAATTAAATAAGTGAAAGATCTTTATAATGGAAACACTAAAAAATTTATGAAAGACATTGAAGAGGACACAAAGAAATGGAAAGATATTCCATGCCCATGGATTAGAAGATTAGTATAGTTAAAATGTCCATGCTATCCAAAGACCCAAAGCAATATACAGATTCAATGCAATCCCCATCAAGTTGGAAGACATTATTCACAGAAATAGAAATAATAATCCTAAAATTTACATGGACCTATAAAAGGACCCAGAATAACCAAAACTATCCAGAGCAAAAAGAACAAAAGTGGAGGAATCATATTACTTGACTTCATGTTATACTTCAGAGCTCCAGTAACCAAAACAGCATGGCACTGGCATAAAAACAGACACACAGACCAATGGAACAGAATCCAGAATGCAGAAATTAATCCACACATCTGTAGTGAACCTATCTTCAACAAAGTTGTCAGGAATGTACAGTAGAGAAATGCAATAAATGGTGTTGGTAAAAGAGAAAAATGAAAGTAGACCCTTATCTCTTGCTTTATAGGAAAATAAAATAGATTAAAAACTTAAATCTGGGCAGTACCTGTGGTTCAAGGAGTAGGGCACTGGCCCCATATACTGGAGGTGGTGGGTTCTTGGCCCTGGCCAAGAAAATAAAATAAAATAAAATAAAAACTTAAATCTAAGAAAACTATGAAATTGCTAAAAGGAAACATTGGGGAAATGCTTTAGGATATTGGCCTGGGCAAGGACTTCTTGAGTAATATCCACAAAGCTCAAGTGACCAAAGCAAAATTGGACAAATGGGATCACATCAAACTAAAAAGCTTCTGCACAGAATAGGAAACAATCAATAGAGTGAAGAGACAACCCACAGAATGGGAGAAAATATTTACCAACTATCCTACTGACACAGGATTAATAAGGTGCTCCAACAACTCAACAGGAAAATATCAACTAATCAATTAAAAAATGGACAAAGGATCTGAATAGTTATTTCTCAGAAGAAGACATACAAATGAACAACAGGTATATGGATTTTATTATTATTTATTTTTTTAATTGAGATATGATTGACGGAAAAGGAGGTGTGCATATGTAATGTATACATGTTGTTGAGTTTGAAGATAAGTATACACCTTGAAACCATTACCATAAATAGTGCCACAACTGTAAACATCACCTATAAAATATTTCTCTCTCCTTTTTTTGTGGTAAGTACATTTGACATAGGATCTATTTTCTTAAAACAATTTTAAGCATACAATAGAATATTCTTATCTGTAGGTACCACACAGTGCAGTACCTCTCTAGCATATATTCATCTCGCCTAACTGAAACATTATACCCTTTGATGAACACCTCCCCAATGCCATGTCCTCATAGCCCCAGGTAACCACCCTTCTAAGCCCCTGCTTCTGTAGGTTTGACTATTCTACATTCCTGACATAAGTGGGATTATGCAGGTTGGTTTATTTCACTTAGAACAATATCCTTCAGGTTTTTCTAGCAAATGAAAGGATTTCCTCTTTTAAGGGATGAATGATATTCCATTTATTTATTCATTTGTTATTGGATTCTTGGGTTGTTTTCATGTCTTTGCTACTGTGAACAATGCTGCAGTGAACATGGAAATACAGATACCTCTCTGAGACCTTGACTTCAGTTCTCTTGGGTAGATATCCAGAAGTGGGATTGCTGGATCATAGGGTAGTCTGTTTTTAATTTTTCAAGGATCCTCCATCCTGTTTTCCATTCCTGCCACTCATGATAGGGTTCACTTCTCTCCACATCCTCACCCACACTCAGACGCATCCCCATTGTTAAGCAAAGCATGACTGTACTGTTGTCTTTTGTATGCTATTGTAAATGGAACTGATTTTCTTTTCAGATAATTCATTATTAGAATAGAGAAATACTGCTAATTTTTGTATGTTGATTTTGTATATTCCAACTTTACTGAATTTGTTAGTTCTAAGAGGTTTGTGTGTGTGTAATCTTTAGGGCTTTCTATACATAGGATCGTGAAATCTGCAAACAGAGATAATTTCATCTCCTCCTTTCTGATGTGGAAGCCTTTGATTTCTCTTCCTTGCCCAATCGTGCTGACTAGGATGTTCAGCAGTATTTGAATAGAAGTGGTAATAGTGAGAACCGAGATCTTAGAAATACTTTCTATTTTTTACTGTTGAGTGTGATATAATCATACTCATCAATGGCCTTTATTGTGTTGAGGCAAGTTTCTTCAATACGAAATTTATTTAGAATTTTTAAATGAAAGGCTATTGAATTTTGTCAAATACTTTTTCTGCATCATTTCAGATGATCATGTTGTGGTTCATTCTGTTAATCAGGTGTGCCACTTTGCTTGATCTGCTCACATGGAACCATTCTTGCACTGCAGGAATAGATCAGACCTGATCATAGTGTATTATTCCTTTGGTTCTGTTGTATTCAGTTTGCTATCATTTTCTTGAGGATTTTTACATCTGTGTTCATCAGGTATATTGGCTTGTAGTTTTCCTCTTTTGTGGTATTTTTGTCCAGGGTTGGCATCGGAGTGACGCTGGTTTCATAAAATGAGTTGTTAAGTCTTTTCTTCTGCTTTCTGGAAGAGTCTAAAAAGAGTTGGTGTTGATTCTTTTTAAATGTTAGTTAGAATTCACCTGGGAAACCATCTGGTCCTGAACTTTTCTTTGTTGGGACATTTTTGATTACTTCTTCTAACTTGAATTCTTTCCTTGTATAGCCCTTGATTGCTATAGGGCCATTTAAGCTTTCAATTTCTTCTCGATTTTACCTTGATGTTACTAGGAAATTATTCATTTCATCTAGGTTGTCCAATTTTAGGAGCATTATAATTATTCACAATAATGCACACTCCAGAAATAGTCAAGACCTTTCCTTTTTTTCCAAGATTAGTCTGGCTCAGTACAAGGTGTTTGGAAGCAGTGGAGGAAACCATCCACCTCACTCCTCCTGTGGCCTATCTCTGGAGGCTCTGCCTCTGCTCCCGTCCATGCAGAGTCCTTTGCCAGATGCCCTAGTCCCAATTAGTTAGTCTTTCTGTTTCCAGCCCTGCTGACCTTCACTCTCTCCCTTGATCTCAGTCTGGCCCCTCCATTGGGAAAGCCCACATTCTCTCATCATCTACCCTAAAGGTGAGTGGAAGCTTGCTAAGGACTCCACGCTGGAGACCTTTAATCCTTGATTGAGTTTCAGTTTCTTCCATCACAATCTTGGGACATTTCCATTTCTGCTTCACTGACTGAAATCATACTCCTACCCTTATTAATTTCTGTTCTCCATCCCACTAAACTTTTCTTTTAAATGCTATTTTAAAAATAGATTTACTAGATGGCAGAAACTTTACGCACTCCCATGGATGTTATACCTGGTTAATCTATTTATGTTGGAGGCTAAAACTACAAGGAAAAGCCATATAACACCTTGTGGAAATTTCACAGATTAAAGAAGCTAAAATGACACACTAAAGACCTACCTAATCATGACCGTTTCCAGACCTCCTAGTCTATAGGAAGGAGAATGGTGCATTAAATTAAGAGTTGCAGTCTTTTGTTCTCTCCTGAGTGAAGTGGCAGAAGTGATGTTTTGGTAGGAATGAATGACAGAACAGAGTTAGGGTAAGCCTCGGGCCATGATCCTCATTATTTGAATGACTGAGTACTAGTTGACTTCACTGTTGACCTCAGAGCAAGACAGGCTGCATGAGAAAGCTCCTGTGTGCTGCTATGAGCTCAAATAACCCACTCACAGCCAAAGAGAAGTGACACTTACCAGAATGCATTTATTTCAGACAATGAAGATAAAACGAGCAAATCTAGGTGTTAAGAGTCACTGGGAAAAGTGAACACACATACAAGCTCAACAAAATCCAACACTGGATTCATTCCTCAATGTTATTCTTATATCTTAAAAAGTAAAAACTTTTCTTCTTCACTTTTTACAATGAACTCTTACAAAATGTCTTTCATTAGATTTAGCACCAAGGGATCATTCTATCCATCATTGATTTCTATTTGTCCCTAGAGCAGTAACACAAGGCAACTGAAGGTTATTAACATGGACAAAGATCCAAGAGACACGAGTCCTGCTTGCTTGGTAGACGGCTGCTCACAAGACAACCTGAGTAGACATCACGCCTGCCCTTGTCTCACCCAGAGGCCAGCTTCCTGGCTCTGTTGGCATCACCAATATACTATTTTATTTTATTAGGCAGTGACACAGTGAGTTTGGATACTGTCTCTGTTACAAATGCAAATAACAAAAGAAAGACTGCTACCATGGAAACCTACCTGATAGCCTTTGTGGTGAGCTCCTTACTACTTGAATATTAGCAAATGCCACACAATAAAAGGCCCATCAATGATCAACGTTAGGCACAGAGCTTCTATACAAGAGCACTGATTATTAATTTTAATGAATGCCTTGAACACTGCAATCCGAGGAGCATTATTCTTGTCCAATCTCATTATTAGATAAGCACAGGGGACTGTGTATTGATATACTTTGGATTTCAAACAAGAGTCAATTTAAGGCCATCTCCCACTATTTGTCTCTTGTAGAAGCCAGCTACATAGTTAAAGATGCATGTACTTCGAAATAAAGGATTAAAAGCAAACTAAGAAGCTGGATCATTGCCAGCTACCTTTCAATAGATCATCCTCACTTAATTTGTATGTGTTAGGTATTTCTTTTTCTACATGATGGCTTCTTCAAAGGAAAACTCATTCTAAAGCTTTTAGTATGCCATTTTTAAAATGAAGCTGTATTTTCCATGTGTGGCCATTTTAAGGGAGTACTTATTTGGTCATGTCCAGGAGATATCCTTTTGAAGTCAATATGCTTTGAAAACCCTGATTTTCCCAGAATTTAGTAATTTTTTAGACATGTATATGGTCAAAACGTTAATTAACAAAAAAGTTATTTAAAAAAATTCTTTGAAGGTAATGGGCAAGGGAGGCTTATCACTAGCGGTTTTCTTTCTTTTGTAAAAGCCTTCTCTTCATTTTTAAAAAGCATTTCCTCTCTAATGACTAACGAAGTCCTTTCTAACCTAAATTATGATTGACACCCTGGCTAGTATGCTATTCTCCTCTACCTGTGAGCACTCTTTCTAGTTTCTTTCTTGTTTTAGAAATCACCACTGACTAAGAGAGCATCAAATGTGGACCAAGAAAGAAAGAAAAATGAGAGAATTGTGAAGTTAATATTGCTGAAAGATTCATTTTCCACTTTGATGAAAAACTTGTTCAGAAATATAAATAAATATGTTTTGACAAATATTAATTACTCCAGTTCTCACTTATTTTTAAAGGTGTCAAAATTTGTCTCTGAGGAACTTCAGCAGCGAATGTGTTGGAGACACAGGCACATTCCTACCCTGGCTTAGTTCTTAGCATCCTCAACCCTCATGGATTTCTGTTTTTGAAAGTATGCAATGCTTGTTCATTGATGTTTGCTGAAGTCCCCCAAGGAAGCAGGCCCCATCCTAGGCCTGAGGGATAATCTGGTGAATGTCATAGTTGTTGCCCACAAGATTCTATCTTAGTGAAGGTGCAGGAGTGAGGTTGCGAAGCCATATTAGATATGCTACGATGGAAGGTGGAGTGCTCCATGAGAGTACGTGAAAGGTTACACCAGCTCAGAGCACCAGGAAAGGTTTCCTGGAGAAAGTGGCATCTGATCTGAGTCTCAAAGGTAGATGGGAATGGTGGTGAGATCTGGAAAAAAATGGTCCAGGCAGAGAGAAGAACACTGTAAATCTTGGAAGTGGGTTCATGGAACTACAAGCAGAGCTTGTAGCTTAGTAGAGATGATGTGTGGAATTCTGGGAAGAGGCAGATCTCAGAGTCACAAACTGAGTGACTGGGCAACCTACACTGTGGTCTCCAAATTCTACCAGGTCCTCTTAGTGGCCTGAAATGCCTTCTGCCTGCCTATTAGCTCTGTTGCCCTTTAACCATGTTTTATACCTTCAAACATCCATCTTTAGCCAAAAGGTGGAAACAGGTCAAATGTCCATCAACTGATGAATAGGTAAACAAAATGTGATGTATCCACACAATGAAATATTATTCAGCTGTGAAAGTATCACAAGAATGCATAAACAAACACCACCTATACTCAGTACTAAATTTACTAAATTGGAACTAGTTGATCAACACTTAAGTGCCTGTCAAGTAGGTAGGAGGGGGAAGGGAGGGTGGGTTAATTCATACCTAACCGGGTCTAAGGCACACATTCTGAGTGAAGGGCACACTTAAAACTTTGACCTGAAATGTACAAAACAAACTATGTAACCAAAATTTATGCATTCCTGTAAAATTCTGAAATAAAAATAAATCTTCCAGTTGAGATGAATATGGAACCTTTAACAATCTTGTAAAGAAAAAAGGAGTAAAGTGCCAGTATGAGCTACAACATTCCTCCGCTGAGTGCAAGCACTGCGTGTGGTTAATCTCTCGGCCTTCAAGCAGGGGAGAACTAACGAGCGGGACTCTGATGGGTTTGGCCTGTCTGCTGCCCACTGTAAGTGGACAGTCAGCAGACACACCGCACTTTCTGCAGGACTTAGTTTCCAAGTATAAGTTTGCCCTGGAAGAGGCATACATCTTATGTTAGACGCATCTACCTCGAAGATGCCTTTGTAAAGAAGAGACACCTGTCTTTGCGTGATAGACACATAGCACTATTTCATAACATACTCAAGTCAACTAATTTTTGATAATGAAGAAATAAATTCTTTACTTCCCTATGGTTTAAAGCTCGGTACACGTGGTTGAGTACTGTATGTGGCAAAAGGAGACCAATGGTAACATGATTATGGAAGGGACTTGGCCCTGACGGCTCTTTGGCTCACTGAACTTCTTATGATTCCTCTCTCCTCTCAGACCCGATTGGATCCCTATGAAATACTAAAGACATTTCCTGACTTTCTCCAGGGACTGGCAAGAATTTATGAATGAACTGTCACTTTTTTTTCTTGTAGTCTTCCAGCAGAGCTAGAAAAACACAGCTAACCGAAGCCTTGGGCCTCCATTTTCTTTCTTATCCAATGCTTTTCCAGCACAATGTCATGGGGCTAAATTATTCACTATAGTTGGGAAATGGTTCGTATTTGAATCTGTAAATTTATGCATCGTTTCAATATCTGTAAGATTTTTGTATGTAATTCTCAGCTTTGAAGGATGACTTACACATCTTGTGTTTCTACCGTCGAGTGAGAATATCACAGCCCAAGGATATGTCATTGTGCAAGAAAAAATAAAAGTGCTGCCAAAAAAGAAAAAACAAAACACCAAAGCTGGGGGGAAAAAACCTGAACTATTAAAGAGTTTTAAGTAGGAGGATTGACATAATAGAATTTGCATTTTAAAACAAACTCTCCTCTCTGGGCTGAGAAGGGGAAAGTGGCTGGGAGGCAGTGTGAGAAAGCTTGCTAAGGGGCTTGGGAGCATGAGGGAGTGTGGAGAACACGGGCCTGAGAAGGAGCAGCGCCACAGGAAATGCACAGACCGACCAACCAATCAGCCACCAAAGGACCAGCTCAAAGAAGGACACTGCAGGAAGGTACAATAAAAACACCTTCAGTGGGGAGAGTCAGGGTGGAGTTCACATTGCTGTGATTGGAGGAAGGTGAAATTTCCATGGGTCTGGGAACACTGAACTTCTTTGGCCCCTGACTATGGTTTCCTCCCTGCTGCTTCTAAGCGAGCTCCTCTCTCTGCCTGGGACCCTCTGACCCTGGACCTGCATAAGCCTCACTCTTACCCCAGTGGGGCAGTTTACAAGTCACTTCCTCCTCCAGGAAGCTTTTCATGATGCTCAGAGTTTAGGTTGGGAACGTTCCTCTGGACTCTTAGATCCCCATATACTTCTCCTCTTAAGTAGCCCTATCAACTTGTGTTAATTGCCTTTTATTTCCCTGTATCTTCCAACAGACCATAGGCTCCTCGAGGGCAGAGCCAAAGCTTTTTATACTGTTTACCTCTGGCGCCTATCAGGATGCCTGACACCTGGTAGGCACTCAGTAAACACTTGTTTGAGAGAGTTAATGAGCCTTGTCCCTAGCCAACAGGTACCTAGATCTTCCAGAATATGGAAGAACTAAAATATAATAATGGTAATAATTACAGCTGGCACAGCTCATGCCTATAATCCTAGCTTTCTGGGAACCCAAGGGTGGATTGCTTGAGCTCAGAAGTTTGAGAACAGCCTGAGCAAGAGCAAGACCTCATTTCAAGTACAAATAGAAAAACTAGCCAAATACAGTGGTATGCACCTGTAGTCCCAGCTACTTGGGAGTCTGAGGCAAGAGGATTGCTCAAGCCCAAGAGTTTGAGGTTGCTGTGAGCTGTGATGCCATGGCACTCTACTCAGGGTGGCAAAGTGAGACTCTGTCTCAAAAAAAAATAATGGTAATAATTAAGCTAGTTGCTTCTCTGCCTTTGAAAAATGACTAAGGAAAGGGCACTTCTTGAATGCTTAAAGTCAAAGTTAGGGCCTTTTTAGTCCGAGATTCTCTAGCCATTTCCATTATATCACCAGCAGAAGGTTATTTTGGCTATAAATTTCTATTGACTCTTGGAGTGTAAGGTCTCTGGCTCAGATATCTCCTTATCTGAATTGTTTATTTTTAACCAGTTTTTAATTTGTGCCTCTGTTGTTGCATGGGAGACCCAAATGCCTGGGAACTAGTTTCCTTCCAATTCTGTTTTTTTTTTTTTCCCCCCCAATTTGAGACAGTCTCACTTTGTTGCCTGGGGGCAGAATGCTGTAGCATCATAGCTCACAGCAACTTCAAACTCTTGGGCTCAAGTGATCCTCTTGCCTCAGCCTTCCTGAGTACTGGGACAACAGGTGCCTATCACAACACCTGGCTATTTTTTAAAGACTGGTCTCACTCTTGCTCAGGCTGGTCTTGAACTCCTGAAGCTCAAGCAATCCGCTTGCTTCCAGAGTGCTAGTATTACCGACATGAGCTACCCCACCTCGCTTTCTCCCAGTTCTGCCGACTGCAGAAATCATCTGCCCACAGAGAGACTTGGTAGGCCAGGGGTCACGGCAGAGCCTTTCACAGACACCATCCCGTGCCGCCCACCAGAGAGCACGTTTCTGAGTCTTCAAAATCCTCTCCGACTGTCAAAGACACCACTAAGGCTCACCTGAGGGAAAATGAAGAGGCTATAATTTTGCTAATAAATGAATCTTTCTTTCTCTTGAAATGTTTTTATTGCCTAAACTGGGTCATCTCTCTTACAGGCTGTCACTTCAGCCAGGAGTGCAGCCAGTGAGGGTTCGCCCATAAGTTGATCGGCTTCAGCTGGCAATTTAAATGAATCAGGCAGGTGGGAGAAGAAACAATAAAGCTGAAATTCAATGTCAGAGAAATGGATGGCAGGGGAATTGTAAACACTTTACAGGGTGTGAGAGAGGTGCGTGTGTGCACACACACACACATGCCCATATTCATTTTCCCTTCTTTGCTTGCATTTAAAACTTACATTCTGTCACAATTTCTCTCATTAAACAGTTTACCTGAAGAATATTTTCTCTGACATTTTGATTGATGTGATGCCTAAAGAAAATGTGTTTGGATTAACCTGTAGAAGGCTGGAGAGAAGGAGGCTTCCTTCATTTTCCTCAAGAGTATCTCCAGTGCAGCTGTTTCTCTTGCCCTAGGCAGTGAAGGGAGGGAATTTTGGAGGCAAGCCTGGGGCCAAAATTAACCAAATAACCACAAAACTATCCTTTAAATTCCCCGGTGGAAATGAACAGGGGATTATCACAGTGTAGCACAGAGATGGTGAGTGAAGTCTGGAGAATCAGAGGAGGCCTCCTTGAGAAAGAGAGAGAGAGTCAAGCTGAGGCCTGCAAGTGAGTGAGATTTGGAATTAGCAATGGTGGGAGAGGAGGGTGGCCGCGTGGAGGAAGTGAAAGTGTTGATATTGGAAGGTGCCTACAGCTCTTAACGATCAGAGAGAGCTGGAACTGGCAAGAAAAGGGGGAAGAAGAGGGTGATGAGACCAGAGAGGTTAGCAGGGCTAAGGGGTCAGGGAATGCACAGCCCCTAAGCCACGTAAAGGGATTTTGGATTTTATCCCTAGGAGCGATGAGAAGTCATCCACTCTCAGAGCAAGGGAATGCCATAGTAGTATTTGTTTTTAAAGTCACTCAGGGACCCTGTGGATAGACAGGATGGAGGGTGGGGGAGGACAATTCTATGCGGTGGTTCTGGAGACAGAAGTGAAGCTTAGACAATGGTGTTGGAGACAGAGCCAAAGGCAGATTCTAAAGGCACTTTGGAGGCACAGAAGCCAGAAATTGGTGAGCCATTGCCTGGAGCAGGCCCAGGAGAGATGGGTTGAGGACATCTCATAGGTATCTCGCATGAACAACTCACTGGGGACTGACCACAGAGGGTTGCAGGTTTGGGGTGGGATGAGAACTTGGGTGTGGCGTGAGGTTGGTTTGCAATTGCTGTGGGAGTAGATGTGGATGAGGCTCAAGGAGAGAGGTCTGGGCGGCAGATCTGGAACGGAGGTGTCGGAAACTCACACAGCTGGGGTTACCGGGGAGACTGGGCAGTAAAGGAAGGACCCGGGACTGAGTTTTGAAGAACTCAGCCCATGAAACTGAGAGGGATCACCTTGAGAATTAGAGGAAAGCAGAAATCTCCAGAAGAGAGTGTTTCAGGAAGAGGTGATGTTTTAGCCTCAAATTGCTGAAATGTCGATTGAGAAGTCTGCAAAGCAGTCCATGTATTTAGCAAACGAGAAGTCACTGGTGACATCAGCAGTTTGCTAAAGTAATGCAAACTTGAGCCGCATTGGAGTGGGTTAATAAGAACAGTATTAATAATAATAACACAGTACATACTCTGTGCCAGGCACTATCCTATATGCTAAATACATACTTAAGATTGGCATTACTTTAATGATCACAACAACCCAGTGAGGGAGGTGCTGTTGTTTATCTACAGATGAAAAATCTAAGGCACACAGAGAGGTTAACTGCCTTGCCCAAGGTCATACTGCCCTATGATCCAAAGCAGGATTCAGGCTTTGACAGTCTGGCTCATGAGTCCATTCCCTCCCTCAACCACTACTCCACCCTGTCTCTTAAATGTGTAAATGGGAGGAGAGATAGTATACATAATTCTTTGGAGAAAGTAGGCTGTGAGTAAAGAGATAAGGCAGGAGCTTGATGTATAAGACAGAGGTGGACCTAGAAGAGCTATTTTTGTAAGTTGAAGATTAGGTCTAGAGTAGACTGTGTTCACAGGTTGATTGGAAGGATACAACAGTGAGGCTGAAGTGCCAAAAGCATGAAGGGACGATCACAGGTAAGGAGCACCGAGATCAGGCCAGAGCCCAGAAGGAGGATTGCCTGGAGCACAAGATCAGGTCAGAGCCCAGAAAGAGGACTGCCTGGAGCACCAAGATCAGGTCAGAGCCCTGAAGGAGGACTGCCTGGAGCACAAGATCAGGCCAGAGCCCAGAAGGAGGACTGCCTGGAGCACAAGATCAGGTTAGAGCCCAGAAGGAGGAGTGCCTGGAGCACCAAGATCAGGTCAGAGCCCTGAAGGAGGACTGCCTGGAGCACAAGATCAGGTTAGAGCCCAGAAGGAGGAGTGCCTGGAACACCAAGATCAGGTCAGAGCCCTGAAGGAGGACTGCCTGGAGCACAAGATCAGAAAGAGGACTGCTTGGAAGGATACAGCAGTGAGGCTGAAGTGCCAAAAGCATGAAGGGACGATCACAGGTGAGGGCCGAGGAGCACCGAGATCAGGCCAGAGCCCTGAAGGAGGACTGCCTGGAACACAAGATCAGGTCAGAGCCCTGAAGGAGGACTGCCTGGAGCACAAGATCAGGCCAGAACCCAGAAGGAGGACTGCCTGGAGCACCAAGATCAGGTTAGAGCCCAGAAGGAGGAGTGCCTGGAACACCAAGATCAGGTCAGAGCCCTGAAGGAGGACTGCCTGGAGCACAAGATCAGGCCAGAGCCCAGAAGGAGGACTGCCTGGAGCACCAAGATCAGGTCAGAGCCCAGAAGGAGGACTGCCTGGAGCACCAGGATCGGGTCAGAGCCCAGAAGGAGGACTGCCTGGAGTACCAAGATCAGGCCAGAGCCCAGAAGGAGGACTGTGTGCAGCACCAAGATGGGGCCAGAGCCCAGAAGGAGGACTGCGTGGAGCACCGAGATGGGGCCAGAGCCTAGAAGGAGGACTGCCTGGAACACCAAGATCGGGCCAGAGCCCAGAAGGATGACTGCCTGCTGAAGAGTGGAGAACACTTTCCTTATTGTCCCAGGAGGGAGGCCAGGGCAGGAAGGATATTTGCAGAGGAAATCAAAGGAGTCCCTGTTTAGAGTCTTGTTTTCTCTGTGAAACAAAAGGCCAGGCCATCTGCTGAGAGGACTAGGGAGTGAGCAGGAGGTGGAGGGGAGTGGATAGAGATGGTTGGAGAAACTGCAGGGGAGATCACCAGATCGCACCAAGAATGCACACAGTACCACCCTGGGGACCGCAGCAGACTGTGGGGAACAATGCGGGGTGGGCATGGCTGCAGGGCCATTGGGAGTGTGGAAAGGATCCCACATAAAAATGGTTTGGGGCTGGTTACTGACTGTATCAATAGCATATGGGGATTCTAGTTCTTCACGTACTCCTAGAATATCTGAAAACCAGCTGTTGGGGGCAGGAGAGGAAAAACCTCAGAATAATAAATACTTGGCACTGAGATGGGTTATATACATAAGCGTTTTCTATCCAGATGCAGAAACTGATCTGTCCAACACCCAAGCGGACATTGTCAGGGGCTGAGGGCATTCCACACTCTCAGTTGTCAAGCCCTCAACAGTCCCGACCTCTCCTTAAAAGATAAGAAAACAACCCACTCTCATCAAAGTGCTTGTAAAAAATATTAATAAGCAGATTGGAATAATGGGAAAGCAAAGGCATTCACAATGCTTAGGGGAAAAGCAGAGCTCTGGAAATAATATATGAACCATAAGAAAATCTCCAAAAACTCTTTAGCATTCTTAATAGGTTACGAGGAGCTAAAACTTCTACAAAGGAGGACCGAACCACAGGAAGAGCAGGGGATACAATGAAAATAAAGGAATAGTGGTGCGGGAGAGAGAGAGAGACAGAGACAGAGAGAGAACGAACCTTTCTCATGGAGACTGTAGGCATTTGGGATTTTGGTTGCCTAGGAGGAAGGAGAGATGCCCTGTCTCCTGAGTGTCCCTGTGTGCTCATTAGTCCCCACAGCTCTGGGAGGCAGGTATCCTTTCTTGTAAAGGTGGCAAAAATGAGGCTAGGAGAGGAGAATGAGTTTGCTCAGGGACCCAGCAAGAGGGCCCCTGAACAAGGAGTATCTGACTTCAGAGATCTGGACTTCTACCTTGCAGGGCATGGTTAATGTGGGAAGAAATTTGCAGAAAGGGGCTGGGTTAAGGCTCCCTCAAGACTGAGCACTCCTGGTGTTAAACAGGACAAAACCAGAACAACAACAACAGCCACAGCACTGAGTGCCCACTACATGCTGGAAATTGCAAGCTTTTCTGCTTCTCACAGCAACCCTGCCCAATAAGCATTATCCTTGATTTGTTGTTGTTTGTTTGTTTTTGATGGGGAAAGAGTAAGTGCTTTGCCCAAGTACTAGTTTTCTATTCCTGCCTTAACACAGTACCACACACCTCGTGGCTTATAACTTAACACATCTGTCTTGCAGTTCTGTAGGTCAGAAGCCTAACATAGGTCTTCCCAGGCTAACATTGAGATGCTGGCAGGTGCAACCCTTTCTGCAACTTTTAGGAGAGATTCTGTTTCTTTCCCTCTTCTGTTTTCTGAAGGAAACCATATTATGCTCACAGCCCCTTCCTCTAGCTTCAAGGTTGTCGACAGCAGTCTGAGTCTTTTCCCTGTGGCATCTCTGTTTGTCTATAGTGACAGTCTCTCTCTGCCTAGCACTACAGATGGCTGGGTCCCCTGCACAAGGAGAGCCCATCTCCCCACATGAGGGCCCTGACTTCTTCACATATGCAAAGTCCCTTTTGCCTTATACCTCTAAGGTAACGTATTCACAGGTTCTGGGGATTAGGGTGTGGATGACTTTGGTGGGTGGGGGGGCATTATTTTTTCCTTCTATATCAAGATTAAAGATTATTAAAGGTGTTGAGTCTGGAACTTAATTTAGATTTGGTTAGCAAATCCTGTTGACTCTACCTTCAAAACACATCCAGAATCCTACCACCACCATTTCTAGCACCAGGGTCCAGGCCACTTCATCTGTCACCATTGTTTCTTCTACAGCCTCTCATCTCTTTTCCCTGTGCCATCCTGGCCCCCAGTCCATTCTCAACATAGTACCCAAAGCAATCCATTAAAAATATCTCAAATCATGTCAATGCAATTCTCTGTTCCAACCTTCCTGTGACTCTTGATTTCATTCCAAATTAAGGACAAGTCCTTCTGATGGCCTGGAAGTCCCTAAAGGATCCTCCCCCGACCCCAGGGGTCTCTGTTCACGCTCCCCCTCGCTCTGCTCCAACACACTGGCGTTTGCCTTCCTTGAACACTATATAGCTTCCCCTCTCCCCACCAGGTGGATTGCTGGAGACCTGAGTGGGAAGGGGCTTTGCTTTTTCACTCTGCCACCCACTCCAGGATACTGAAGTAGAATGGGAGGGAAGGTGTGGCCCAGTTCCAGGACATATCCTCTTCCCTGACCTGGGGCATGGGAGGGGAAATGCAGAGGATGAATATCTCCTGACTTCATTGTCTGAGGTTGTGCAAAGAGGCTGCCCCTGTTCCTCTGGCTAATCCCAACTTCCCTTTGATGGATGCTGTGAGGTTGAAGTCTACACACTCACTTCTGCAAAGGGTGTACGTATGAGGTTTACAGGGGTCTCTGAAGGGACTGTAGAGTTTCCTTTGGTGGTGGATCTGGCTGGCTCCAGGGGAACCTCTTCTACAACCCCTGGCTCCTGCCCATAGCAGAACACCTCATGGGTCTCTTTCTTCCTCCCTTCCTCCTTTCCTCCCTCCCTCCCTCTCCCTTTCCTTATCTTTCTCTCTCCTTTTTAAATAGAGACAGATTCTCACTTTGTCACCCCAGGCTGGAACAGTGGTATTATCATAGCTCACTTCAACCTCGAAATCCTGGGCTCAAGTGATCCTCCTTCCTCAAGTCAGCCTCCTAAGTAGCTGGGACTACAGGTGTGCATCACCATGCCAGAGAAATTTTAAAATTTTTCTGTAGAGACAGTGTCTTGTTAAGTTGCCCAAGACGGTCTTATTAAACTCCTGGCCTGAACTGATCCTCTCACTTTGGCCTCCTAAAGCGCTGGGATTGCCTGCATTAGCCGCTATATCTGGCCTCCCCATAGTTTCTTACCACTGGGAAACCCTTGCCCAGGTTGGGCCACCAGTGACAGTGCTCAATTCCAGCAACCTTCCTCTTTCTCAAACCAAAGGTGCAAGAAACTTGTCCATCCTGGACAGACATGATGGGATCACAGGTGGCTCTGTACCTTCCTCTCTCCCCACCCTGCCAGATCCTTCTGAGGCTCTCTTCCTTGCTCAGGTAGGAGGCACAGGAAGGTTAACAAGTCTGATTCCTAAAACTGATTCCTGCTTCATCCTCAAGGATTCTCTTGGAGCCTCCTACTGGGCTTTGGTGAGTGTGGAGAGTCACTTCCTTCCTCACTGGCTCTTCCAGACCTCAAACTCAAGACTGCAAAGACTCTCTCCCAATTCCCAGTTTCCCAGCCTGACAGGGGGAGGAGAGTGGGGAGACAGGCATGGCAGATGGCTTTGGGGATGAGGAAGGAAGCAGAGTCTTTTGGCTGTCTCTTAAAAACTCCAAGGAAAATCTCTCTCTTCAGAATGTGCTGTGTTCATCACCTTTTCCGTTCAGCTTGGATTTGGTTCTTCAGTGGCAAAAAACCAAGAAAACTTACATCAGTTATTACAGATGTAGAAGTCAACTGGGAGTCAGTTATGGTGGCATGAAAGGTTCAAGTCAAACAAAATTGTCATCAGCTGGTCAAATAACAGTGACGTGTTGGCCAGCTTTGCTAAACTGGTAAAGAAACACTGAATCCAATGGAAGGACTTTTATGTGGTCTAAAATTTCATTTTCTTCTATCTTCTTAAAGAAGATACAAATTTTATGCTAATAATATTACTTGTTCATGGCTAATAATTTGAAGACTTTTGAATTTGAGTACACTTATTTTTCAGATTTTTTTTCCATGTTTAGAAGATAATATATGAAAAATAAAATAATGTATCTTCCCAGCAGAAACCTGAGAAAACAGAAACGTTTCAACAGGAAAATAAAAAATAACCCACAATTTCCCAGCTGAGAGATAATCAAGTTTGGTGGGAGATAGGATTCTCATATGAGATAATTTAGGATTGCATCATGAAAGGAAGATCAAGCTTCATTCTGATTTTACTGTGGTTTACTTTTTGTGTTGGAAAGTTATTCAATGAACACATCTGGGGAAATGAGATTTGGGATATGGAATTTATCTAAAACCATTAGGGCCCTGAGACAACAGAAATCTCTGCTTTGTTTTAAATGAGCTCACAGCAGCAAAAAGAAACATTTATCCATAAGAAGAAACTCTCAGGGTCCACTGTGTCCTCTTCACTAACATTTACCCAATCCTGGTGTGCCCTGCCTGTAAGGTTCAGAATGTATTATGTATTGTTACTAATACACGGCTGTTGAGATCTCATGCGGGTGCTGACCTAATGAGAAACCACTATGGGATGGGGCTGAAAGAAGACTCTTTAAGTCAGAGGAGACGGCTGGTGAACCCTTGGGGATATACATTTTCCATGGTGTAAGTTGGTTTCCTCTTTCTGTGCTCTGCAGATTGAAAAGAGCTGTGAGCTGCCACAAAACCGTGGGGAAACAAGGACCAGGTACTCAGGGGGAGCAGGGAGCAGCCTGGGAAGAGGTTCAGCTCCAGGAGGCCACACTGGGTGACGTGAAGATGTCTTCTCTTGTATAATATGTCAGCTAGGGGGTGACAGCAGTTGGGAACCCGCAGCCTTAGAATCCCCTATTTTACCCAGCCCCTCCAGATTTCCTAATAGTTCTTTAATAATTAAAATTATGATATTTTCATGTCCGTTAGAGTTGTTTTTAAGTTTTGAAGGTGAAGAGTGTACAAGTAAACCAGAATGAGAAAAAGGAAACGTAATTCTCAAACACCTGAAAAGGAAACATTACCCACCCCTTTGTTGAGGAATTTCTTAGAATGGATAATGGCCCATCTAGAAACTTTCTGCTGGAAGCCAGGCATTGTTCCATGGGCCCCACAGGTCCAGGCTGCCCTCTCCTCTGCTTTACATCAGAGGAAGTCAAAGCTCAGAAGGGTTCACAGTAGGAACCAGAATCCCAACCCAGGAAGTGGGCTTAGCTACCAGACTTGGCTGCTTCTGATGTATTTCCTCAAATTCAAACCTAACACTCCCTTACCACGATCACCCAGAGTGTGACTCCTCCACAGTGAGAGGCAGCGAGGGGAATGGTTGACGCCGAGCACTCTGAAGCCACATGCCAGGGCTTGCACCAGAGTGCTGGCAACGGTCCAGTGGCTTGTCCCGGGCAAGCCATATAATCTCTCTAAACTTTATTCTCTTTCTCTATAAAATGGGCAAGATCATGCCTATCACAGGGGATTGTTTAGGGGAACTAAGTAAGACTGTGCTTAAAAGGGACTTGGCAGAATGTCTGGCTCACAAGAGCGCATGGCGCTCATTATGATTCCTGATCATTACTGTCACCTTAGAAACCAGGGAGACCTCTGCATTGACACCACCATGAAACAGGGTGGATCCTCTGATTAGGGGAAATTCCACAAATAGGGTGCAGAGAAATGTGTGTGTGTGTGTGGGGGGGGGGGGATGATGGAGGAGCCGCATCCAGGAAAGAAGCTAGAGCTCCTCTCAAAAGGACATGGGGTGTTTAGGTCCCATACATTTGGCTAGTGGAGAGAGAAACACGGGGGAGGCAGAAGAGAGGGTAAAAGGAGGCTGGGATGACCTTCGGCTGCTAAGCCTAGGGAGGACTGAGATGGGGCTGGAAAGCGGAACCAGTAAACACAGGACCTCAGTGGGAACCAGTATGGGGGGAAAGAAAAGTCCAGGTCCCTCGCTTTCCCAACACTGACTGCACAAACCCAGCAAGAGAATAGATTCTGATGGGGATGAGACTTGTAAGACCAGAGAGAAGTCAGAGTCCTGGGGGAGCAGACAGACAGTGTGGGCTGCAGCCCCTCAGAGGAGATTCAGCTCAGCCATCCTCCAGACTGCAGGGAGATCTATTTATTTCATGACTAGCACGTGAAAAGAATGCTTCCTTCCATCTTGGCTGGGGGCTCTGGCATGTCCAGTTACAACACTAGTATACGCTATCAAGGGACTTCACGTCCCACGCCTCTTGCTGTCACTGGTATGTCAGCCCTGAGATAGTCTGGAAAGGAACAAGAGCCAGTACCTTTCTGATAACATTTAAAATCCTTGGATTTATATAATGTGACATGATAGCAGGGTCATTGTTTAGCTCTTGGCTTAACTATGAATGCCCAGGGCAGAACACCAAAGGAAAATGTCTCCTTTGAAAGCTTTCTCAGAACAAATTAAGGGAATTTGCTGGTTAATGCAAATACATGCCCAAACAAGTCCTGGCTTGCCTCGGGACTGGCAAAGCTCACTGGCGTGTGGAGCGTAAGGGATGCTTCATCTTAGCCAGGGGTCCTGGGGGGGTCTGTAATGCGGACTGTGCGGTATCGCCTGTGTATCTCTTTGGGATGTGGACTGATTATACCCACAGTGGAAGACAGGCCATCAGAAAGGACATACTTCCCAAACGTCTCAGGCTGTACAAGATGCAGATGGGTTTTTCTTTCTTTCTTTCTTTTTAAAAGACATTCTTGCTCTTTTACCCAGGCTAGAATGCCGTGGCATTAGCCTAGCTCACAGCAACCTCAAACTCCTAGGCTCAAGCAATCCTCCTGCCTCAGCTTTCCAAGCTGGAACTTCCTTGCCACAACACCTGGCTGATTTTTCTATTGTCAGAAGAGACAAGGTCTCACTCTTGCTCAGGCTGGTCTTGAACTCCTGAGTTCAAGCATACTCCTGCCTCAGGCTCCTGGAGTGCTAGTTGTAGGCATAAGCCACCATGCCGAGCCATACAGATGATTCAGTAGCTTATAAATAAATCTGCGGAAATACAACCAGAGTTTCCAGGGTGAAGAACTTGCCTTTCCCACAGGCAGGCAAATATGAATGCAAAATAATGAGATTGTATTTGTGGTAGGGGTGGGAGTGGAGAACAAAGGACTGATTTTTAAAACTAAGGCTACAGGGAGTTCCAGATATGTTTTAAACATTGTGGCATCCTTGGAATAACTGTGTAGCCTCCTACTTCACTCTTTTGAAAGGTAACAGTCATTTAAATATCAAATTCATATGCATAAAGCACATCAGTTCATTTTTAAGACATAACTTTAGTTGCACTGTATCTGAGTTCCAATCATTTGAATTTTTTTTTTTTTTTTTTGTAAATCAGAGAAAGTCAAAGGTATAAGGTTTAGATGGGGGAAGAAAGCTGGCAAGGAGATTAGGAAAATAAATGTTTCTCCAGTCCTTGCCAATGGCCTTCACTAGTTGATGGAGAGGTGGATGGATGAACTCTACCACATGCTTGTTCTGGGGTCCCCCTTCTGGATGTCCCCTTAGATCAGCAGTTCTCAACCTGTGGGTCGCAACCCACAGGAACTGTATTAAAGGCTCACGGCATCAGGAAGGTTGAGAACCACTGACTTAGACCCAGCCACAGGGTGTAACTTACTGGCAGCGACCCCCCTTTCAGCTCAGATCCAGGGCATTATGTGATTGTTTATGCAAAGTGTGTGAAGTACTGTACTGACCTTCATTTTATATTTCTACTCCAGCTGGAGCAAAATGCTCCGTGGAGACTGGGCCTCCCAAAGAGCTCCCGGCTTGTGGTGGGATTAAGGACAGTTGTGGGGTGTTTGGAAGAACACCATCCGCTTCTTCAGGCTTAAAGGAGGGGATGGTGACCCAGAACTCAGGACAAAAGACTCCCATGGGGGCAGAAATGCCGGCAGGAGGGCCCTCTGCTGTGTGTGTTTGTATATCAGAGAGAATTTGGAATTATAAAAAGAAATAAGAAATTCTCTATGCTAAGATAATTTCTGAAGTGTTAAAACCTGATAACAAGTGAAATTAATGTGAAATAAACTTGCCAGGCAAAAACTCTCTTATCCGATAACTTTGGCCCCTCACACTTAGGACTTCAACAGACTCAGTGAAGATTTCTCATGGTTTATCTACTCCAGTATTTAAAAACAAAACAGTTCAGTGAATTCTCTGTGTAAGAGGTAATTCTGGAATACGTTTTAACTGGACTAAGGAAAATGTACATTTTCACTTGTTACCTAGTAAAGTTAAAGCCGTCGCTCTCTGGGGTCATTTCCTCTGTTCTCATTTGTGTTTGCTGCTCCCCCCTCCCGCCCCCCACCAACAAAAGCAACAACAAAAAACCCCAAGCAAAAAAGCCCTTAAGCAATAAAACTAGTGTCCAAGAAAAACATTTAGTTTGAAAAAGAGTTGAAAAATGTAGCCTTGGAAGGCCCACTGCTTACACGGGATTGTTCAACAAATTCCTGTTGTGTGAGGTTTGGCATATCCTTTCTAAAAATATAAGCATCTGGGGAAGCGAGACAAAGCCCAGGTCTTGGACCCAACGAGGCACACAGTGTGAATCTGTTAGTGATTATATCCATAATGAAATATGTGCCCAAATTTAGCAGTGTAAAACCTAATACAATAAGAAAGCCCAGCAGGAATGGTCCTTACCATAATATATAGCCAACAGAGAAGGTGCATATGGCGGTGAGTCCGCTGCTCCTGCTGGGATACTGATGGTGCGATGTCCTCATCTCGATTAATATAAAGGGCAAAACTGTCGTGTGCTGAAAAAGAACAGAGACTAGGTGACACAGATTCTTATCATCGCCTCTCTGTAATTGTTTTTTTTTTTTTTTTTTTTCTCCAGGAAGAGAATCCATGCTGTACGTTCCCGGGAATGCGCTGAGCAGAACACAGTCCGCGGTTCACTGAGGAGACAGTGCAGACACAAAATCATGTCGTGCACCATCAGCTGGTCCACTGGTATTTTCCTCGTGTATTAATTTTCGAAATTTTATCTTTCCAGTCATGAGAAATGTTCTACCGCACAGAAAGAGGTATAGAAAAAGAAACTGGAATGTAAGAAAGGAATAAAAATAACCACGGTCAACATTTGGGGTGCTGTCCTGGTTCTTTCCTCCCCGGGCATATTACTTACACGTGGTTAAGATCCTCCTGGGCATGCAGTTTTGCTTGGAAATTGTATCACAACATTTTAGCATAAGAATGTTTGATCATTTTAGAAACTCTTCTAGAACACCAGCTCTGACCAGAGCTGCCTACAACGCCATTCTAGGGATGCCCCAAGATGTATTTCACCAAACCCTGTTCTCACACGTTAGTATGTAAAAGGTTTTCAAGTTTTCATTTATTAAAAAACAGCACCATGAACATCTTTGATAGAACTCTTTGAATGTTAGATGATTTTTTTATAGTCAAAGGCCACCAAGATCTCCAGGCTGCTGATAGACAATGCCGGATAGAATGCCAAATTATGTGTGTCTGCGCAGCAGGTTGGGAAATGGTGCCAAATTAGCTTCCAGAAAGGGTGTGCCAGTTTGCCCCAGCAGTGCACACATTTAGAAAGGATGTTTGAAGACAGAATCCGAGGAAGCCAAGTGGAACATTATCTTTGTTTTTTTGATCCAATGGCTACTTTGGATGCTAAGATCTGTGGACCAGGGTGGAGAAGAAATGTATCCCACCCACGGGTAAGAAGAAAGAAAAGTCAAGTTTTTACATCCCTCAGAGATCTGATCGGTGGATAGATATCAGAGCAAAAGAGTTTTTTAGATAAAACTAGGTCAGGATATATGTTTACTTCCAACACTGGAGATTTTCTGGAGAGTACAAATATGGAAGAACTGAAAACTGACCCACTAGCAGGCTTACATTCTATTTAATTCCTCCTAAACGGCCATCACAAAAGCCTTGTCCTGCTCTGCTGTAATGTTTGCGTATTCAAGGAAAAGGCAGGAAATTGAATGGTATGATTTTCAAACTCTAACACCTATTTTAGTAAAATGGAACCAGGTGGTAGGTAGACCTGGGCAGGCAAAAGACATGTTGGGGATATCAAGGTGAATGTCCTTAAAACAACTTATTGTTTATATAATTCTTAGAAAAAAAAAGAAAGAAAGAAAGACACAATTTTGTAAGAAATATCAAGACCTGACATTCTTTGCTTCAAATATTCTTCTCAGGGTAACAATTCTGACTACCAATACATTAGTAATTAGAGTGTGCCATTCCTAGAAAGTCAGGTGAGTGATCCCACAGTTGGGTAGCTTTGTATTTCTTTATCTTTCACCTTACCTATTATTATTGTTTTAAAACACTATAATTAGCTCTAAAGGGAACCATACAAAATGCATATGTGTGCTAATTCAGAGAATGTATGCATTTTAAAGATCTATTGGTTTTTCATTATAATCTAGTTACCTCAGATGACCTTGGGATCGAAGTTTCACCAACAGTTTGCTGATGCCGATAATAGTTTTACAATGGCGTATTCACGTAAAATTCCAATATATAGCTAGTAACGAGGCTATGTCTTACCAAATCTTACATAAAAAAAAGTATGTGCAAATCAAACCTTTAAACTGAACCAAAAAAATGCTAATCTGATGGCCTGGGCAGATCATAAATGAAATCATTTTTGGCTCATTGGTGTTCAGAAACTTCTTAAATTCCACCTCTTCATTCATTTCTCCAAACCAAGAAATAGATCATCCACTTTTCTATAAGTTTATGTTGGTTACAGACATGACCACTCTGAATATGCTTCGTTATCCAGTTTCATCTAGCCCAGGTGCTGATCATCAGAGGTCATGCACGGAAGGGGCAGGATATGCTCTGACCACGCCAGGCAGAAAAGCCAGTTGAAAAAGTAAGATCTTTCTAGATCACATCATCGCTGCCATCGTCACCCCTAAAAAGGAGCAACTGGTTTCATCAGTGACATAACCAGTGACAAAGTATCTTTTTATGGCTCCCTATGAACGGGCAAGTTTGCACAGTGGCCAATCTCTAGATACCGGTTTTTTGGAGCAAGGTATTACAACTG
>CAUYQV010078446.1:0-11538 GCA_963574575.1 Galagoides demidoff
TTAACAGCCATATTGGTCTAGAAACGTTAAACTTAATTTTTTTTCCATTTGTACAGGGGTAACGCACTGTATTAAATATGTAAGGTCTTATCTACATGGGTTTGATTACAGAAACTAATAAAGTATTCTCTAAATAATGAATCTTGGAGCTTCTAATCCATTCCTAAAATCTAAAACAAGAAGGTCTGTCATGTACTAAAAACAGTGATCAGGAGGGCAGCACCTATGGCTCAAAGGAGTAGGGCGCCGGTCCCATATGCCGGAGGTGGTGGGTTCAAACCCAGCCCTGGCCAAAAAGTACCAAAAAAAAAAGTGATCAGGAGTACATTATGCTCTACAAAAGATATCACCCACAGGCTTGACTTCTGACTTTCCAGGACTGTGACGATTATTCAGTCAAAGTAAGTATTGTCATACAGCAGAGGTCCTCAGACTTTTTAAACACTGTCCCTCAGACCATTGGAGGCCTGGACTGCGAGCTCCAGGCCGAGTCAGCTGCTAAGCAGGACAGGCAGCAGCAGTAAAAACACCCAGCGGCCCAGATAAATGTCCTAGGTGGGCCATAGTTTGAGGACACTTGTCATAGAGGGTAATAGTCCGCAGGGTAGCCAAATTCTTTTTTTTTTTTTTTTTTTTTAATTGAGACAGAGCCTCAAGCTGTCCCCCTGCATAGAGCGCCATGGCATCACAGCTCATAGCAACCTCCAACTCCTGGGCTCAAGCGAGTCTCCTGCCTCCGCCTCCCAAGTAGCTGGGACCACAGGTGCCCGCCACATTGCCCGGCCATTTCTTGGTTGCAGCCATCATTGTTGTTTGGCAGGCCCAGGCTGGGGATTCAAACCCGCCACCCTAGGTGTACGTGGCTGGCACCTTAGCCGATTGAGCCACAGGCGCCGAGCCGATAAAAGATAATTTTTAAAGCATAACACAAACCTCTTCAAAAAAGAAACTGGCCAGGCGAGGTGGCTCACACCTGTAATCCTAGTACTCTGGGAGGCTGAGGGAGGAAAATTGCTTGCAAGAGTTTGAGATCAGCCTGAGCAAAAGTGAGACTCCATCTTTACTAAAATAGAAAAAATGAGGCAGGCTACTTGGAAGGCTGAGGCAGGAGGATCACTTGAGCCCAGGAGTGTGAGATTGCTGGGATTTAGGCTTACACCACTGCGCTCTAGCCCAGGTGACGGAGTGAGAAAGAAAGAAAAAAAAAAAGAAGGAAAGGAAAGAAGGAGGGGGGAGGGAGAAAGAGAGGAAGAAGGGAGGGAAAGAAAGAAAGGAAGAGAGAGGAAAAGGAAATTTTAAAAAACAAAAGAAACTGAAGCCTGGAGCTTTATCAACAATTTTTTTTTAATTGTAAAAAGGACAGAGCATGTGTTACTGTGGCTTTGAGGATTCCATCTGTGGAGCACAGGTTTGGAGGCAGCTGACTTTGGAGCATTAGACCATTGCAGCAGGTTAGAGTGAAAAGTTACCCATGTGGCAAACTGGCCACCATGTCCTATCTTAAGGGGGCAAGCTTCACTCAGCCCCAGCCAAGGGAAGACTTTAGTTCTCTCTGGGTGGAAATGAGCAAACTCAGATGACTCTTCTCAGTTTAAACACATATCTGTACCTGCTGTTTGGATGTGAAATCTGGGGCATCCAGGAAGCTAAAAGGAACTTCATCAAATTATTTAATAAGAATTTATTGAGCACATGCTGTGTTTTTATTTTATACACGGGGGATGAAGCAGTGAACAGAGTCCTTGCCCTCCTATGTCTCACATTCAATAGAAAATCTAACAAGTGTGTTCGTTTAGGGAGAAGCAGACTTTCAGAGCATTAAATCTGCAAGAAATTAGAGGAAATGCCCATGGAAGAAAATGAGGAGAAACCAGAAAGACACATCTGACCCTTAATGAAAAAGAAGAAAGGAGAGGAGAAAGGAAGGGCAGAAGAAAGGAAGGGAATGCAAGAGTGCCTTGGACTGTGATGCAATTCCAAAGAAAGTTTGGCAAGGCTATCGAGGAGCCCTCAGCTAAAATGTCTTGTTAGAAGTCCCCCAGCCATGAGCCTGCCTCAGTCTCCCCAGCTCAGTTATTGGCTAGGAGAAACCCATCAGAACCGGGATGGACTTCAAAGCATAGCAGCTGGGGCCATTGGTCAATTCTGCTCTCTGCAGTTAGAGACCTGAGAGGTGCATCCTCCTGGCTGCCCCATGAAGAGGTGGTTAGGGCCGTGAAGAATCTAGCTGGGAACAGGCTAGAGGGGGATGTGGGTTGGGGGCAGGGGTTTCTATCTCAGCCAGAGTGATAAGCAAAGGCCTCTCTGAGAAGGTGCGATCTTTGAAGAGACTGAGTGAAGGAGGCTTTCTGGGCAAAGGACATTACAGAAAGCGGCACATGCAAGGGCTCAGAGGTGGAAGTGTGCTTGGTGAGTTGAAGAATAGCAAGCAGGGTGGTGGGGCTGGAAATGACCAGAGGGGAGCCGGAAGGAGACAGGCCTGCCAGGTTGTGGGGGGCAGATCACGGAGGCCTTACCACCACAGAGGGGACTTAGGCTTTTACTTCATGAGATAGGAGCCCTGGGAAGTTTTGAGCAGAAAAGGAATGGGACCTGACTGACATTTTCAAAAGCTCACCTGTTTGTATTTTTGTTTTTTGAGACTCTGTCTCAGTCTGTCACCCTGGGGTTGAGTGTCATGGCATCATAACTCATAGCAACCTCAAACTCTTCAGCTCAAGTGATCCTCTTGTTTCCGCCTCCCAAGTAGCTAGGACTACAGGCATCCACCACAATGCCCAGTTAGTTTTTCTATTTGTAGAGATGGGGTCTTGCTTTGCTCAGCCTGGTCTTGAACTCCTGAGCTCAGGCAATCCACCCACCTCAGCCTCCCAGAGTGCTAGGATTACAGGCATGAGGCACTGTGCCCCACCTAAACTTATTTGAAAGAAGCAGAATGGGGATTCAACTCCATCTCAATTCTGACTTCATATCTCATCCAATATTTTCTAAATTGCCCCACCCCCTGCCTATCTCAGAGATAAAATTATTCCAAGGAGATTCACAATTGCCCCAGAATTCGGAAATGGACCAAGTGACCCAACAGTAACATCGAAGATGTTACGAGTTTACTAGCTTGAACAAGTAGTTGGAACAAGGGCATCTCAGAGCCAACCATCTGGCTAAGCTGGGCGAATGACCCAAGGTGCTGAGTTCTGTAGTGTGCTGTTTGGTCACTTGCTGTTCTAGGACACAGCACTCGCCCTCTCTGGGGCTGTTTCTCCACCTATGCAAGTGCCTTCCTGTTTGCAAAATGAAAGTTTTGAACTCTGTGAGAAAGAGGCTGAGACCCAGAAAAGGGAAGAGATGAGGGGTCAGGAGTGACCCTCAAATATCTTTCAGGGACAACAGCCACCTGGGGATAGGGATGGTATATTCAGAAGACAGCCAGGGAACCCAAGGAAAGGGAGCTGTAGGGCTCTGCACCCCAAGAAACTCGTTTGAGGATTGACCTCTGTTGAGGGAAGACTTTCCCCCACCCCTCTGGCTGAGCTTTTCTGAGAAGGGAAAGTTCCTCTAACTCAGTGGTTCTCAACCTTCCTAATGCCACGGCTCTTTAATACAGTTCCTGTGGGTTGCAACCCACAGGTTGAGAACCACTGCAACTAAACCCTGGGCCAGTCTTGAACCCAGTCTTGAACCGTGGGCCCCGGCAGTCTGCCTTCCTGAGCTTTCTGTCTGGATTCTTCTCTTCTCTTGCATTTCCTATAGGCTCTGGGGCTGACCCCAGTGGATGAAGAGAGGCAGGAGAGCTGGGTGCTAGTTCCACCTGCCACTGACCAGCTCAGAGACCCTCTCTCCCACGGGCCTCCATTTCCCTATCTGGAAAATGGGTTCATAATTCTGGTCTGCTAACTTCAGCCAAGAACAGCAAGGCCTGCAAAGAGTAGAACACCATACATTCCTTCCACAAATGTACATGGAGGGCAGATCATTACCAGGCACTTTTAAGTCAGGGCTTCAGTGCCATTAACTTAATGGGTTCCATATTCTTCCTATCCTCACCTACTCTAATAGATCTAGAACCACTTTAACTTCTCTTCTAACAAAACCTGCTGTCAGGGAAGTCTTTGCCCTTAGCTATTTACACTTGAGTGTGAATGGCAATCCCTTATAAGAATTTCCAGCTTGACTCCTGTAGCACAGTGGTTATGGCAGCAGTCACATACACTGAGGGTGGTGGATTTGAACCTGGCCCAGGCCAGCTAAACAACAACAACTGTAACAAAAAATAACTGGGCGTTGTGGCAGGCACCTGTAGTCCCAGCTATTTGGGAAGCTGAGGCAAGAGAATTGCTGAAGACCAAGAGTTAGAGGTTGCTGTGAGCTGTGATGCCATAGCCCTCTACCGGGGGAGACATAGTGAGACTCTGTCTCAAAAAAAAAAAAAAGAATTTCCTCTGCACAGGGCAGAACTCTTGGATGTTTAAGGGAGAAGGAATCTGACTCAAAAGTCAAACTGGCTCAAGCACAAGAGGGAAGTTACCGGAAAGTCTACGGTATATGAGCTTCAGGCAACACTGAATCCAAACTTGGGAATCTGTATTTCTCTATTTCTTATCTTTGCCTTGCTGCTGAAAGCCTTTACTCTGATTGCCAGTATTGGATCACATGCTCATCTCTGCCTCTGTTACTGCAACTCTGATTGGCTAGACTTTGTCCCAGACCCACCTCTACAGCAGGAGGGTGGAGTCAGCTCTACTTCAGTCCATGGAATGACACTCAGGAGGGGTGATTCCTAAAAGAAAACTGGGGAACTGTTATTAGAAGGGGGAACATATTCTATGCAGGAAAGAACTACAGCTATCCCTTTCAGAGAACTCCTCATCCAAAATCTCACTTCGCATTTGGAGAAACCAAGGCTTAGAAGTTGAGACTTGCCTAAGGTCACCCAGTGAGCAGAGACAGGACCAGAATGCAGAGTTTCCCACGCCCAGCCCTCTGCCTGAGTATAGAAGCTCCCAGAAAAGCATCTCTGGCCCAGTCCATGGATGCTCAGGCAGGTCCTGGCCTCTCCTCATTGGCCTTGATTTTGAGAGTGCAGGAGGAGAGGAGGCTCTGTGGCCAGCTTGGGGATCTCAAGAAGCATCCAGGGCAAGCGAGCAGACCTTGCCCCTTCTCTCCTGTGCAGCACCTGCAGAGGTGGAAAGGGTGAGGAGCAGGTTTCAGGTCCATGGGGTTGTCAGTGGCCTGAGGAAATATCTTTGCCTGTGGTCAGCAATTCTGAGTGTGAGGTCAGGCGGGCTACTTCTGCTCTCAGAGCCTGGTTTTGAAGCATTTTAGACAAAACATGTGTAATGCAGAGGTTGTCAAAAGTCTTTCACATCCCTAATTACATGGGATGTTTGGCCAAGCCTGAGAAGGAAGCCTATTTAACAGGAATGAAAGTGAGGCTCAGAGAGGGGAAGTGATTTCTTTAATGTCACATAGCCAGTCAGTCGCAGAACTGCCATCCAATAACCTAAGTAATCCAACTCCCAAGTTCAACCTTCATTTCACTACTTTGGTGGGTCTCAAATTTTAGTGTGTATAAGAATTTCCTGCAGAATTGTTGGAAATGCAGATAATCAGGTTCTTACTCCTAGAGACTCTGGTTCATTCAATCCAGAGTGTAGCTTGGGAATATGCAAGAAACAGCAAAGACTATTTGGGTATAAGTGGAAGAAACCCAACTCATATTGGCTTGGGCAAAACTGAGAATTTATTTGCTCATGAACTGGGAAAATCCCAATGTTATAGGCTTCAGGTATAGCTGGATCCAGGTGCTCAGTCTATCTTCAGGAATCACTTTATATCCATCCCTCAGCTCTGTAGTCCTCTGCTTTGCTCTAAAGCAGCCTTTCTCTCATGATGTCCAGATGGCTCCCAAGAACTCCAGGTTCCTATATCCCAACAACCCTTACAGAAAGAGAGTACCCTTTTCCTCATTTTTCCAGCAAAATCGTAGGGCAAACTCCTATTGTCTCAGTGAGGATCACATGCATGCCTATAGTTGAGCCAATCACTTGTAGCCCAGGGACATGGGATTCTCTGATTGGCTAGGCTAGTATCAAATTACCAAGGGTGAGTTTAGCCACCAACCTCATGTGCTGAGAGGGAGAAGGTTAGTTGCCCAAAGGAAAATCCAGATGCTGTTATCAAAAGAGTGATGGATGCCGAGGAGGCAAGAATCAAGGCCTCTCAACTAGAATGTGCACATAAATTGTCTGGGAGCCTTTTTTAACAGGAAGTTCTGATTTGGGAAGTTGAAATTCAGTTTTCCTAACAGCTCTTGAATGATGTTGCTGCTGCTGACTCTGGCACAGGCCACACTCTGAGTAGCCAGGTGCTCTATTGCACTTCTAAGCTCACCTCAGATGTATGTTATTCAGGCCATGGATACTCTCAAAGCCCTAACAGGACCACTGCACAATCTATGCATATGACAAAATTGCACATGTGTCTCATAAATGTGTAGAAAAAATCCAGGAGAAAATAAAAAATTTAAAAAAAAAATAAACTCACATCAAGCCATTCTGTCCCAAGGCACTCTGCAGAGAGGACTCAGGCTAAGTAAACCTCTTCTGTCGTCCTCTCCGCACTTTAAAGCCATTCCATAGTTCCTAAACTCTCCTGAATAACATCAGTGCTATCTGTTTGGGATCCACTCATTAAATCCTATGGATTCTGCTGCCAAATCACAATTGGAGAAATCATCCATTGTGCCCTTCAGTGACTTTTTTAGGAGGATCCACATAAATTCTCTTTTGAATTTAATGCTCGAAAAATATTCTTTCTGTCAACAAATTGCTATACTTCCTGGGATCTTATGGTGACATTGTGCAAGTTTCCATTTTTATCTTGGTTACTAGGAAGCTCAGAGATAAATCTAGTACGCAATGGCAGTAGTAGTACCATCCTAAGCTTCTGGTTCAATAATCTTACTTTCCTAAATTGTATAGAGTAACACTTTTTGAGTTGCTTTATTTTATTTTATTTTATTTTATTTGAGACAGAGTCTCAAGCTGTTGCCTTGGGTAGAGTGCCTTGGCATCACAGCTCACAGCAACCTCCAACTCTTGGGCTTAAGCAATTCTCTTGCCTCAGACTCACAAGTAGCTGGGACTACAGGCGCCAGCCACAACACCCAGCTATTTGTTGATTGTTGTTGCAGTTGTCATTGTTGTTTTAGCTGGTCCCAGCCGGGTTCAAACCTGCCAGCCTCGGTGTATGTGGCCGGCACCCTACCCACTGAGCTGTAAGCGCCACCCACGTTTTGAGTCCTGAAGTGGTTTAACATCATAAGCCCACTCAAATCCTTTTTGGAAGTCAGTTCTTCTTTGGAATAGTCTTGACTTTCTCCAAATCTTTATCTTTTGAAATCCTCCCTGCTTTTTACAGCTCAACATATTATCCTGCTGCTGAATTGTTAGAAACAGGTGGGCACACATATATTCATTTACAAGAGTGGTTTCACGTTGTACATATTTTGCAGCTGTTTTTTTCACCCAGTAAATATCTTAGCCATCTTTGCATGCCTTCTACTATCTTTGCTACTCTCTAATAGCTTCTTTTCCCCCTATCTTTTCTTGTGGTAAAATATCCCTAAATTTTACCATCTTTAACATTTGTTTAAGTGTACAGTTCAGTGGTATTAAATATTTATAATGTTGTGCAACAATCACTATCATCCATCTCCATAACTCTTTCCATCAGAAACTCTATACCTACTGGACAATAACTTTCTATTCTCCTCTTGCCTCTGACCCTGGCAACCACCACTCTACTTTCTGTCTCTCCTAATAGCTTCATTGTATGTGGCTTTGGAAGAGAATTCTACGCAGCCAGTCTTCCCTTCTCAACTTGGTTCTAGAGAAGGTGCCATGTCCTGACATTTTTACTTTCTATTGCGTAAAGCATGGCACTCTGGGCACGCATTCATTCACTCACTGTGCATAACCCTCCTACTGTGTGCCAGGCAGGTGCTCAGGGACACGGACGTGAGCAGGACCAGCCTTTACTGTGCTGAGGTGATGGAAACGTTCTGTATTGCACAGTCCGATACAGTAATGTTGAGGCACAGACAGCTGTTGAGTGGGGACTGGCCTAACTGAGATGTGTTATATGCATAAAATACACACCGAGACTTGAAAACTTAGTTTAAAAAAAAAAGAGGAATGTAAAGTATCTCACAAACAATTTTTTTATGTTTAATTCACGTTAATAATTTTGCCTCATTAGGTAAAATAAATACATTTTAAAATTAATTCACTTGTTTCTTGTGACTTTTAAAAACATGGCTGTAGATCATTTTAAATTTGCATATGGCTTACATGACACTTCTGGATCTAGTGAACATGAGAATAGACGTTTCTGATGCATGTTTTCTTGATTTAGGGAGAGAGTCACATTTAACACAAATTTGACTCTTGCTGGTATATCACTTTTAAAAACCACCACTTTATTGTACCAAAATGGAACTGATGGGAATTCCCTATTTTAAATAGTTACCTTCTCCAGTGTCACAGTATCTCTAAGTTTGTGGGCCAAAGGAATTGCATGCCAACGGCTTGCTTCCTGCAGTAGGGTGGTGCCATGTTTGCTAGTACACAGAAATGGCTGGGCACTCTCCCACCCATCGGCTCACTGATGCCCACCCCTATCCTGGGGGCAGCACCCCTGCCACCTTTTCTCAGAGGTAACCCTGGATTGTGAATGATCACAAGACCTTCTGAGACCCATCCCTCAGGGCCCCATGGCTGTCATGAATACGTAAATTGATAATATAAATGATACTTAATGTGTGCTCAGGAATCATGATGCTCACAGCTGCAATTCCATGACTGCTCAGAGAGGTGAAGAGAGATGCCCTATCTCACACAGCAGTGCTCTCCCCAGAACATCCTTATGTTGAACAAAATACATGAAATGTGATACAATTTAAGGTCATACAGAACCACACCAGGTGCTGTTTAATTTCCCGGAACTGTAATACCTATTGATCACAAATCAAAGAGAGATATTGGCTTCAGTTTGAAATGTACACCAGTACCTTATAAAACAGTGATTAATGGTGCTAATTTTTCAAATTCATGGTCCAGCACCCCCAAAGTCTGAATGTGTTCCTCCCTTCCTTTCTTCACCAAAGGCAAAGGAAGCAAAACCGCTCAAGTCTTGAAGTGGAAAATCTTTCCCAATTCCCACCAGGACAGACAGAGTCTTGTAAATAAAAGGAATCTTTTTTTTTCATTTTTTAAAGAATACCTACCCTAATCCTAGGAATTTGGGATTTTTTTCTTTTCCTAAACCACAAACACATGTTTTTTAACAAGATAAGTATAACTGAGTTCTGACTGCCTTGGAAGAAAATGGCAGGGGTACAGAGATGAGGGAAGCCGTCACTTCCTTATGTGGCTATGGCAACAAATACACGTGCACATTTTGAGAAAGAAATGAAACATTTCTACCACTTTTACAATGAAGTATAGACTCTACTCGAGTAAACATGTTTTCTTCAAGGATCTTTAGATTAAATGAATATAGGAGCTCTACCTCCAAAATGTTCCCCAAATCTGTCCACTTCTTGTTGGTTTGTTTGTCTGTCTTGCTCTGTAGCCTGGGCCAGAGTGTCCTGGCATCATCATAACTCTCACTGCAACCTCAAGCTCCTGGGCTCAAGTGATCCTCCTGCCTCAGCCTCCCAAGTAGTTGGGCCTACAAGAGTCCACCACTACAGCTGGCTAATTTTTCTATTTTTTGTAGAGACAGGGTATCACCCTTGCTCAGGCTGGTCTCCAGCTCCTGATTGTAAGCAATTTTCTGACCTCAGCCTCCCAGAGTGCCAGGATTACAGGCATGAGCCTCCACACCCAGCCCCAAACCTGTCCAATTCTTCTGTCCTCTACTGTCACCTCTCTGGGCCAGGCCACCATCATCTCCTGCCTGGACATCTGCACCAGATTCCTCAAGGGGTCCCCTGCCTTGCTTCTACAGTCCGTACTTTACCCAGCAACTGATGGGATTATTTAAAGTATACATTGAATCCCATCCTTCTGCTACCAAAAAGTTTCTGTGATTTTCCATCATCCTTAAATGACATCTGAATTCGGGGCTGGCCCCACAAGATATGGTAACCTCATCATGCAATCTCCTTGCCCCTGTCTATGAGCTCTAGCCACACTGGCTTGCCTTCTTCATCTTCTTCTTTTTTTTTTTTTTTTTAAGACAGAATCTCAAACTTTTGTCCTGGGTAGAGTACCACAGAGTCATAGCTCACAGCAACCTCCAACTCTTAGACTCAAGCAATCCTCTTGCCTCAGTTTTCTATTTTTAGTAGAGACGAGGGTCTCGCTCTTGCTCAGGCTGCTCTTGAACTTGCGAGCTCAAGCCAATCCACCTGCCTCAGCCTTCCAGAGTGCTAGGATTATAGTGGTGAGCCACCCCGTGCCTGACCTGACCTCCTCTGTGCTGCCTTCTCTCCAAGCACATTCCAGCCTCAGGCCTTTGCACTTGCTGTTCCCTCTGCCTGGCACACTCTTCCCTCAGAGTGTCACACGACTGGCTCCCTTGTATCATTCAGACACCAGGGCCAGTCTCACCTCCTCAAACAGGCTTTCCCCAACCACCCTATCTCAAGGGACCCCAGCACTGTTGCTCCCTATAAAGTCCTCTTTTATTGTCCTCACACTTTGCACTAACTAAATCCTGTGGTGTTATTCAGTTGTTTACCTGCTTTTTGTCTGTATCTGCCACTTATCTCCAGCTATGCACCAGAAGGTCATGAACTTGCTTGTCTTATTTACAGTTTAGAAAGGATCTCAGTCAGTGTTTGCTGAGTAAATGAGTAAATGAATGGCAAAATGACTCAGAGAAAGGGAGAAGGAGGAGGAGGAAAGGAGGGAGGAGGAAGGGAAGGAGGGGGGAAGGGAGGGAAGAGTGAGGGAAGGAAGGAAGGAAGGAAGGCAGGAAGGCAGGCAGGCAGGCAGCCAGCCAGCCAATTATAAAATGCTTTGAGGGGCTCGGCAACCATAGTACGGTATTTATAGCTCCAGCCACATGCACCAAGGCTGGCGGGTTCAAACTTGGCCCAGGCCAGCTAAACAACAATGACAACTGCAACAAAAAATAGCCAGGTGTTGTGGCAGGCACCTATGGTCCTAGCTACATGGGAGGCTGAGGCAAGAGAATCGCTTAAGCCCAGGAGTTGGAGGTTGCTGTGAGCTGTGACACCATGGCACTCTACTGAGGGAGACATAGTAAGACTCTACCTCAAATAATGATAATGATAATAATAATAATGATAATGGGTGGCGCCTGTGGCTCAAAGGAGTAGGGCACTGGCCCCATATACTGGAGGTGGTGGGTTTAAACCCAGCCCCAGCCAAAAACTGCAAAAAATAAAAAATTATAATAATAAATAAAATAAAATAAAATGCTTTGAGGAATGTGGTGCCTTGACTGTTATTTAGCTAGGTTATCTGAGCCATGTAATGTGACCTCATCTTTGTCATTTAATATGTT
>CAUYQV010078448.1:0-10729 GCA_963574575.1 Galagoides demidoff
ATCCACTTCAGTCCAATATCTCTCCCTTTGGGGATGAGCCTCTAGTGAAAGCTGCTTCTAGTCAGCCATCCTCCCCACTTTTTCTATTTTTAGTAGAGATGAGGTTTCGCTTTTGCTCAGGCTGGTCTTGAACTCTTCAAAGCAATTTTGGAACTCTTTTTCTGGAATAGCCATCAGAAAGGGTCATTTTACCCTTGAGGTGCTCAATGTCATCAAAATATCTTCCTTTCAATTTGTTCTTTATCTTCAGGTAAAGAAAAAAGTCAGGGTGGTGCCTGTGGCTCAAAGGAGTAGGGCACCAGCCCCATATGCTGGAGGTGGCAGGTTCAAACCCAGCCCCAGCCAAAAACCGCACACACACAAAAAAAAATCATTGTGGGCTTGGCACCTGTAGCTCAGCACCTACGGTGCCAGCCACATACACCAGAGCTGGCAGGTTCAAACCCAGCCTGGGCTTACCAAACAACAACGACAACTACAATCAAAAAATAGCTAGATGTGGCACGCACCTGTAGTCCCAGCTACTTGGGAGGCTAAGGCAAGAGAATGGCTTAAGCCCAAGAGCTTGAGATTGCTGTGAGCTGTGACAGCACAGCCCTCTACTGAGGGCAACATAGTGAGACTCTGTCTCAAAAAAAAAAGTCATTGGGGGCCACATCAGGTGAGAAAGGAGGGTGTTCCAATACATTTATTACTGGCAAAAACTCCCTCACAGACAGTGCTGTATGAGCTGATTCATTGTTGTGATGCAAGAGCCGTGAGTTGTTGAAAAGTTCAGGTTGTTTTCATCTATCTTTCTCATGCAGCCTTTTCAGCACTTTGAAATAGTAAATTTGGGGTTCAGCACCTGTAGCTCAGTGGCTAGGGTGCCAGCCACATATACTGGAGCTGGTAGGTTTAAATCCAGCCCTGGCCTGCCAAACAACAATGACAACTACAACCAAAAAATAGCTGTCCATTGTGGCGGGTGCCTATAGTCCCAGCTACTTGGGAGACTGAGGCAAGAGAATCACTTAAGCCCAAGAGTTTGAGGTTGCTGTGAGCTGTGATGCCATGGCACTACAGAGGGCAACAAAGTGTGACTCTGTCTCAAAAAAAATAAAAAAGAAGAGAAAAGAAAAGAAAAAAAAAAGAAATAGTAAATTTGGTTAACTGCTTGTCCAATTGGTACAAATTCGTAATGAACAAACCCTCTGAGATTAAAAAAAAAAAATTAGCAACATCATTTTCACTCTTGATTTGGACTGATGGAACTTTTTTGGTTGTGGAGAATTGGATGACTTCCATGTGCACTTTGATGTTTTGTTGCAGGGTCATATTGGTACACCCATGTTTCATCACCAGTGATAACACGGCCCCAAACAGCATCTTGCCTTTCCAAAAGGTGTTGGCAAACTTCGATTCTCCTTTGCTTTTTGTTTGTCAATGAGATCTTTTGGGACCATTTTTGCACACACCTTTCTCATGGCAAAATTTTCAGTTAAGAGTGTCCTTACTGTTTCTCTATCAGTATTTACTTGGTCTGCTATGCTACTCACAGTCAGCCAATGATTTCAATGCACAACTTAATGGATTTTTGCAATGTTTCTTCAGTTCCATTTGCTACTGGCTGCCCTGACCTCTCTTCATCAGTGACACTTTCTCACCCTTTAGAAAAATGTTTAATCTATTTGTATACTTCTGTTTTCTTCATGGTATTATTCCCATAACTTTGGACTAACATGACCCTGATTTAGTTTATACTAATACAAGTTTTTGTTGTTGTTTTTGTCTATAAACAGAGTCTCACTTTGTCACCCTCAGTAGAGTGCTGGGCGTCATAGCTCACAGCAACCTCAAACTCTTGGGCTCAAGTGATTCTCTTTCCTCAGCCTCCCAAGTAGCTGGGGCTACAGGCCCCCGCCACAATGCCCAGCTGTTTTTAGAGACGACATCTTACTCTGGCTAAGGCTGGTCTCAAAAACTAGTGAGCTCAGGCAATCCACCCGCCTCAGCCTCCCAGAGTGCTAGGATTATAGGTGTGAACCACTGTGTCCATCCTCTTGCCAAGTTCAACAAGAAATTTAATGTTTGTTTGTTGCTGGAATTTGAGCTCTGATTGCTCACGATGGCACACAAAAACATGCAACAAAAATAACTGTCAATGTCTACCACTGTCCCTTCATGGTCGCCACTTGCTGGGGCCGTAGGGTGACCAGACATCCCGATTTTGGCGGGACAGTCCCGCTTTTCAACAATTTGTCCCGCATCCTGCAGCGTTTTTAAAAAGTCCCAATTTTTGGAAAGAATGCACAAATGGGCTGGAGAACAAGAAGGGAATATACAGTTTTTGGCTGCTATGTGGCTATTTCACCAGAATATGAGTTTTATATTATTTTTGTTAATTTCATAATGTTAAACTGTAATTATAAATAATTGCTGAGAAGTGATTATCGAGAACTGCTTATCAAAGTTTGCATTGTTGTCAGGCCCTGCCCTGCCCCGTCCCCTGCCCCGTCCCCTGCCCCGCCCCCCGGGCCATGTTGTCCCGCCTTACAGATGTTAAAATCTGGTCACCCTATGGGACCATGACTGACCAAGTCTCAGGCCTGGCTTATCTATGGTCCAGATGTGGATCGCTTTTCTGTTATCTTGCTCGGGAAGAATTACCCTTAGGTGCCTGAGGGCTATTCACTTTAGCAGAAGGGAGAGAGAGAGAAACACTGTTTGAGGGAAAGAAGCAGTCTTATCAGAAGGATACATCTTAGCAGTCTTTCATAGAGTGATGCTGTGCAGATGTTCTGTGGGCAGGAGAAGCGAAAGAGTCAGGGTAAGCAGATCCATGAAAGAATGTGCATGCTCCTGACTGACTTCTGCAGCTTCTTATAGAGGTGACCGCATGGCTAGTTTCACCATAGGTGTAGACTGCCAATCCCTGATGCTCTCATCTTGCAAGCGCTCATGCTCTCCTGTTGAGAGCCTAAACCCTTCCCCATGCCCTTATCACCAAGGTGTTTCTTATGATTACTGAGTACTCCAAGCTTAGCTCTTGCTTCTCCTTTCCTTAAAGCTATATGGTCTACTACAAATAACGAATGTCACTTATCAAGACATTGCCACACATCCACATGAACACAGCTATGAGACATTGATATACCAAGGTTATGAACATTAACTGAGTTGTTTGCATAGTGCTGCCAATGTAAGCACATGATGGCAATTTTATGAACTTAATTGTCAGATCTCGTATTTGTGGCCCTATATATATTTTTTCTTTTAGACAGAGTCTCACTTTGTCACCTCAGTAGAGTGCCGAGCATTATAGCTCAAAGCAACCTCCAACTCTTGGGCTCAAAGTGATTCTCTTGCTTCAGTCTCCCAAGTAGCTGGGACTACAGTCACCTGCCACAAATGCCTGGCTATTTTTAGAGATGGAGTCTTGCTCTTGCTCAGGCTGGTCTTGAACCTGTGAGCTCAGGGCAATCCACCTGCCTCGGCCTCCGAGAGTGCTAGGATTACATCTGTGAGCCATCACACCTGGCCTTGCGGTCCTATATATACTTAGGTATGAATGTGTGTATTTGTCTATTTGAAGAGGGAGAACAGTATGAGGAAAGCAGCCCCTCTATAACAAAACAATGCTGCATATCATGCAGGCAAAATCTCAGTTGTCAAAAATATCCTTAATATCCCTCACTTGCACCACTTGCACAAATACTGTAATGCCTTTATAAAGATTATAAATATGCTATTTTAACAGACAAATAACTGACTTCTATCAGATAAATATTACTGCTCCCGTTCAAATAGTATTTTATAATGAAGAAGTTCAATATTTTATTATTTTTCTGCAAAGCTGTTGCTCACAGTATAAAAATAACATCAGCAAATGCAGTACATTGCAAAAATAAGACAACATTGTTCTTCATTTGACACTGTACAACCAAGAAAAACCTCTACCTTCTAAGATTTTAAAAATTTTATATTGGAAAAAAATAAATAAAAATTTTATACTGGAAAATTTAAACACGCACAAGAATGAACAGAAAAGTATAATGAAACTAAGAATTCATTATCAAGTTATAACTATTGATCCATCACCAGTCCGGTTTCATCTATAGCCCTACCTACTACCCTCTTGCCCAGTGTTAGTTTGAAGCACAGCCCATATATCTTTTCATATAAATACTTTGGAATAGGTCAGTCACACTGGTTCACACCTGTAATTTAGCTCTCTGGGACAGTGAGGAATGTGGATCACCTGAGCTCAGGGGTTCAAGACCAGCCTGAGCAATAGAAAAAACCTAACCAGGCATTGTGGCTGGCTCCTGTAGTCCAAGCTCCTCAGGAGGCTGAGGCAAGAGGATTGCCTGAGCCCCAAGAGTTTGAGTTTGCTGTGAGCTATGATGCCATAGCACTCTACCCAGGGTGACAGAGTGAGACTCTGTCTAAAATAAAATAAAATAAAAATTTTAGAATATATCTGAGAATTATTATTTTTAGAGGTGAGGTCTCTCTACGTTGCTCAGGCTGAAATAAACTCTTGGGCTCAGGTGATCCTCCCTCCTTAGCCTCCTGAGTAACTAGGACTATAGATGTGTGCCACCTTACCCATCTTTAAAAACTAAGAATTATTTTAAAAACATAATCACAAGGCAGCACCTGTAGCTCAGTGGGTAGGGCACCGGCCACATATACCCAAGCTAGTGGGTTTGAACCCAGCCTGGGCCAGCTAAACAACGGTGGCGACTACAACAACAAAAAAAAATAGCCGGGTGCTGTGGCAGGCACCTGTAGTCCCAGTTACTAGGGAGGCAGAGGCAAGAAAATCACTCAAGCCCAAGAGTTTGAAGTTGCTGTGAGCTATAGCACTCTACTGAAGGCAACAAAGTAAGACTCTTTGTCTCCAAAAAAAAAAAGAAAATATCTTCCCTCCTCTAGCAAGATCGGAGGAAGTAAAGTTGTCTTTTCATCTCTTAGCAGTATCTTTAGCAGAAATTTCAAATTATGAAGTACAATACAATCAGTTTCTTCATTTATGGATTGTAATTTGCCTATGCCAAAAAAAAGTCATAAAGATTCTCTTCAATGTTTTCCCCTAGGAGCTTTCTAGTTCATATCTTATATTTAGGTCTGTGATCCATCCTGAGTTAAATTTTGTATGGAGTGTATGGGTCAAGTTTATTTTTCTTCATATGGATATTCATAGGCTTATAGTGCTTCCAAACCATTTCTTGAAGAGACTCTTTCCTCCACAGAATTGCTTTTGCACCTTGCCAAAAATCAATTGGCCATATTCATGTGTATTTGGATTATTTTGTTACATGATCTGTGTGTTTCTCTTTCCACCAGTACCACACTGACTTGATTACTATATAAGTCTTGAAATCGGGTAGTACTGGATAGAGTTAAAACGCATTCTTCTTAGTAAAGTATCACAGGAATAGAAAAGCAAGTATCCAATGTACTCAGTACTAATATGATGCCAGTAGATGGTCTAATACACACCCGCATAGGAGAAAAACTCAATCCAATTGAAGGACGGGGCAGAGGGGACAAGTGAGGGGGACTGGTGTGCTCCCACCTAATGGGCACAATGTAAGGGTATATGGCACACCTCTTGGGTTCAGGACACAACTACGATAGGGACTCTACCTAACACATGCTAACACTGTAACCTAATTGTTTGTACGCTCACATTAATCTGAAATTTTAAAAGAAAAGAACAAAAATGGAAAGAAATAGGGTAATAATGAGACAGTATAGGGACAGGCCTTGGGTCTCAATTCTGACAAAGGGAAAAACATGAGGCACCATGACCCCGCCTAATTAACTGCAGAAAGAGAAAAGAGAAATGTCCTCCTAGCCACTGGGATTCAGCCCAAACCTATAAAAGGAGGAGGCCAACTTGCCTGTCTCTTGAGCAATGTCTTCTGGGACCACTGAAACCAGATGCTGAAACCAGCTGATGTGGAACCAGACCTAGCAGGATCTAAGCACCTTGAGCTAGAAAAGACCTTACCCGGACTGACCTTCCCCGACTTCTCCCTTATTATAATCTCATGTTGATGCTAAACATCACCCCTCGGGGTGAAGATTTAACATGCTTATTATACCTGGAATGCATACAGAAGCGTGACCAAGTGTACAGCACCAACAAAACCCTGCTTCTGCTTGTGATGACTTCAAAACTGACACCTACGTCCCTCTTTACAACCCACAAAAGTTCCTCAGCACCTTGTTTGGGGAGCCAGTCTGGTCACCCCATTAACTGCCACTGTTTCCCTTTTTGTTCAAACAAGAAGTCCCAGTAAATCCTTGCCTATATAAATCTTTCTGATCTTACCTCAATTTTAATAGACTCAGGGACCAAGAACCCAAAGTCCCATATCATTATGAGTCTTGAAACTTTGTTCTTAATTTCCAAAACTGTTTTAGCTACTTTATTTCCTTAGCCTTTTGCTATAAATTTTGCAGTTTGTTGATATTGACAAAAATTCCTGTTTTTTAATTGGCATTACATTGAATGTATAGATCTATTAAGGAGAACCTACATTTATCAATATTGTCTTTCAATCCATTTATGAAGTATGTCTCTGTTTAATTTTCCTTATTAGAAGTATTTAATATTTTATAGTTTCCAGCACACAGATCATGTATGTATTTTGTTAGATGTCATTCCACTGTCTTCCGGCTTCTTTACTTCTTAATGAGAAATCTCGTTATTCAAATGATTATTCTTGGTCAGGCTCAATGGCTCATGCCTGTAATCCTAGCACTTTGGGAGGCTGAGACGGGTGGATTGCCTGAGCTCACAGGTTCGAGACCCGCCTGAGCAAAAGCAAGAACCCCATCTCTACAAATAGCCAAGCACTGTGGCAGATGCCTGTAGTCCCAGCTACTCAGGAGACCGAGGAAAGAGAATCACTTGAGCCCAAGAGTTTGAGGTTGCTGTGAGCTATCACATCACAGCATACTACTGAAGTCGACAAAGTGAGACTCTGTCTCAAAAAAAAAAAATGGTTATTCTCATATGTAATGTGGCTGCTTTAAAGAGGGATTCTTGGCATGTGTCCACAGTCTTAACTAGTTGGGAGGCTGAGGCAGAAGGATCACTTGAGCCTCAAACTCCTGGGCTCCAGTGATCCTTCTGCCTCAGAGTCTAATTAGCTACAATTATAAACTTCAAGCCACCACAATCAGCTGGGTTTTTTTCTCTCTCTCTCTTTCTCATTCTTTCTTTAATGTGGAGAGATAGGGCCTGGCTATGTTGCTCAGGCTGGTCCCAAACTCCTAGGCTCAAGTGATCCTCCTGCCTCAGACTCCCAAAGTGCTAGGGTTACAGGTGTGAGCCACTGTGCCTGGCTGGATTGGAAAATTTCTGATTGCTTATTTACTCTTTCTTCTGTCACTTCAGTTCCATCCTTGAGCTATTCCAGTGAAAATTTTATTTCAGATATATTTCTTCAGCTCTAAAATTTACATTTAGCTCTTGTTTTATAACCTCTGTTGTTCTGCTGAGAACATCTGTCTTTTCACTCCTTACTTCTATTTAATGGAGTGTGGTTTTAATAGCTGCCTTAGTCTTTGCCCAATAATTCTGGTAACTAAGTCATCTTGGGGCTGGCTTGTATTGATTGCCTTTTTCTTGAGAATTGGTCACATTTCCCAAATTCTTTTTATGTCAAGTAATTTGGGTTGTGTCCTGGACATTTTGAATATCATGTTGAGAGATTTTGAGTACTGCCAAAATTTTCTGAAGAATGTTGATGCGTATTTCTTTCTGAGTTTTGTTTTAGCAGACAGCTGACCTGGTTAGGTTGAAATAGCAAGTTTTGGCCGTCTTCTATCTGACCCTCTGTGAGCTCAGTTTCAATGTTTCTTGAGTTTTCAAAGCCTTGGCTAGGCTACTTTGGGCCTGTCCCACACATGCTTCTTTCTTAGTCTGGGACTTGGGGGATGGTTTAAAGTAATTCAGTTCTCAAAGCCTTGGCTGTGCTGCTTGTGGTCTGTTCTATGCACACACAGCTCTGGGATTAACCGCAGATTTGTGTGAGTTCATACACAGAGTTAAGGGTCTCTCTTTTCCAGTTCTCTCCTCTCCCGTATATTTCCTGTCCTCTGCAACTTCCAGAGTTCAATTTCTCTAATCATCTTGCTTAAAAGAAGGGGTTTCTCTTCATGTGTTTGCCCCGGTGCTGCCACACAGTTCTGGATGACTGGGACTCACCGCGCAAAGTGGTGACAGAAAAGAAAGAAAATAATAATGGAGATTCACCCCTGGAAGTCCCCTTTTTTCTGATTCTTCTACCTGAAATTTTGGGTTTTCTCACAGGGTTTTAGGTGCCCGCACCATAGCCAGCACCACTGTGTGCTCTGTGACCAGGCCCACCCTCTATTGTATATGGACTGTGAATTCACTGAGATAACATCTTGAAGAATCATTAACAAATTTATAGAAATTAAGGCTTAAAAACTGATACTTTGGCCAGGTATGGTGGTTCACATCTGTAATCCCAGTATTTTGGAGGGCCAAGGCAGGAGGATCACTTGAGGCCAGGAGTTCAAGATCAGCCTGAGCAACATAGCCAAGACCCTCTCTCTACAAAAATAAAAAAGATTAACCGGATGTCATGGCACATGCCTGTAGTCCCAGCTACTCAGGAAGTTGAGGTGAGAAGACTGATTGAGCCCGGGAGTTAATATTTACCACTGGAGAAAGAAAAAAAGATTTATGTACCTTTTCCTAGATATATATTAATGGAATTTCAAAAGTATGAATCAACTTTTAATTGTAATTTTTTTATTTTTTTTAAATTTTATCATCATGATTATAATCAGCATCAACCACCAGTTGTGTAAGGAAATCTTCAAGGCGACTCTTCAGTTCCACTCATAATCTCGCTATAATCATATGAGAAATTCCAAGTGAGAACCGCCTTGCCCAGATAACCCCTAGAACCATTCCAGATAATAATAAAACAATTTTCAGTACTTTAAACTTCTGAGTTTTGGAGTGATTTGTTACTGGCAATAGATAACCAGAACATATTTGGTACCAGGAACGGGGAAGGCTGAAACAAAAATCTAAAACATTTGGCCCTGGCTTTAGGACCAAGAGATAGGCAGAAGCCAAAAGAGCCTCAAGGAGAGTGTTAGGGAAAGACTAAGTTTTTTTTTTCTTTTTTTGTAGAGACAGAGTCTCAGTTTATTGCCCTCGGTAGAGTGCTGCGGTATCACAGCTCACAGCAACCTCCAACTCCTAGGCTTAGGTGATTCTCTTGCCTCAGTCTCCTGTGGCTGGGTTTGAACCCACCACCCTCTGTATATGGGCCAGGACCCCCCACTGAGCCACAGGTGCCACCCAGGAAAAGATTAAGTATTAATACTTTTAACGCTTGTGGTGAGGACTTAAATGAAAATGAAGAAAATATTATTAGAAGCTGAAGAAAGAATTATGTGTGCTGAAGACATTTTTTATGTATGTAATATTATTATGTTATAGTGGAAATTTTTGTCCCCTGCAGTAACATGAAAAATGGGATGGGAAGCTAATAAACTCAATGATCTAAGAAAATTTCAAGGCAAAATATTGAAGGTACCACCTGACTTATCACTGCCTATGTCAAAATACCATCAGTGAGCCATAGTTAAAGATAAAATGTTACACGTCAGATATAAGTGATGCAAGACTTCCTGAGTTCAAAAATAAAGCTGTTTCTCATTCTAAGTCACTTCAGATAACTAACAATGCTAAAATGAAGAAGTGGCTTCTGGGCAGAGATCAGATCTAGGGGGGTCAGAGGAAAAGATTAAGCCAAAGGTTTAACTATATAATCATTTGTTAAAACCTCAGAAAGATTTAAGGTAGTGCTTTAAATAGACAAAAGCCTTCTAAGAATCTTTTTTTTTTTTTTGAGACAAAGCCTCAAGTTGTTGCTCTGGGTAAAGTGCCATCACAGCTCACAGCAACTTCAAACTTTTGGGCTCAAGCAATCCTCTTGTCTCAGCCTCCTGAGTAGCTGGGACTACAAGTGCCCACCACCATTCCCAGCTAGTTTTTCTATTTTTAGTAGAGACAGAGTCTCACTTATTTTGTTGTTGTTGTTGTTAAGACAGAGTCTCACTATGTCACCCTGGGTAGAGTACCATGGTGTCACAGCTCACAGCAACCTCCAACTCTTGGGCTTAAGTGATTTTCTTGCCTCAGCCTCCATGTAGCTGGGACTACAGGTGCCCACCACAACACCTGGCTATTTTTTGGTTGCAGTTATCATTGTTGTCTAGCTGGCCAGGGCCAGGCTCGAACCCATCAACCTTGGTGTATTTGTTTTGGCACCTACAGGTGCCAAGCCAGGGTCTCACTCTTGCTCAGGCTGGTCTCAAACTGAGTTCAAGGTATCCACCAGCCTCAACCTCCCAGAGTGCTAGGATTACCGGCAACAACATGGTTTTTAAGAATATTAAAGGGATGGCTCGCCACCTGTGACTCACCTGGCTAAGGCGCCAGCCACATACACCTAAGGTGGTGGGTTCGAATCCAGCCCAGACCCGCCAAACAACAATGACGGCTGCAACCAAAAAATGGCCGGGCGTTGTGGTGGGCACCTGTGGTCCCAGCTTCTTGGGAGGCTGAGTCAGGAGACTTGCTTGAGCCCAGGAGTTGGAGGTTGCTGTGAGCTGTGATGTCACGGCACTCTACCCAGGGGGATAGCTTGAGAATCTGTCTCAAAAAAAAGAAAAAAATAGA
>CAUYQV010078451.1:0-14471 GCA_963574575.1 Galagoides demidoff
AAGTGGGATGTCTGGTCACCTTACTCTGGGGGGGCTACTTGTTTGTTCCAGACAGTTTGGCTCCTTCTGAGCTAATTGTCTTTGCATAGAAGCAAGGGAGGGAGCCAGTCTCCTTCTGATACCTTGCCCAGGAGGGGAGTAAGGAGTTTACATTAGCCTTTTCATTTCCAAATGAAGTTACATTAACCTCTTCATTCCCAAATAGAGTTACATTAACCTTTTCAGCTGCCTAAACCGTATATTCCCTTTCCATTCTCCCGCTATTCCCTATCTTGTCATGCATTCTTTCCAAAAATCAGGACTTTTTTAAAATGCCACCAGACACAGACAAATTGTTAAAAATGGGGACTGTCCTGCCAAAAGCAGGACGTCTGGTCACCTTAAGCTACTGGGAAGGCCTGGTGAGAGGATGACTTGAGCCCAGGAGTTTGAGGTTTCTATCAGCTATAATTAGGGTGACCAGATGTCCCACTTTTGGTGGGACAGTCCTGCTTTTCAACAATTTGTCTTGCATCCTGTGGTGTTTTAAAAAATTCCCAATTTTTGGAAAGAATGCATGAAGGGGGGCCAGAGAACAGGAAGGGAATATACAGTTTTCGGCTGCCATGTGGCTATTTCGCCAGAATATGAGTTTTATATTATTTTTGTTAATTTTATAATGTTAAACTGTAATAATAACAAATAATTGCTGAGAAGTGATTACCGAGAACTGCTTATCAAAGTTTGCATTGTTGTCAGGCCCTGCCCTGCCTCACCTTACCAATGTTAAAATCTGGTCATCCTAGCTATAATGCCACAGCATTCTACCCAGATTGAGACAATGTCACAGAAAAAAAAATGGGTTCTACTTACATACGTAGATAAAAGAAAAAAGCCAAGTGCAAATGACTTGTATAGTATGAGTCCTTTTTTTTTTTTTTTTTTGCAGTTTTTTGGCGGGGGCTGGGTTTGAACCTAACACCTCCAGCATATGGGGCCAGGGCCCTACTCCTTTAAGCCACAGGCACCGCCCATGAGTCCATTTTTATAAAAACAAATAATTACCACAACCTCTAGTATCGGGGTAGTGCAAAAGCAGTGCTAGGAGAGGATTTGATGAGAACAGAAGGGACTGAATCAAGTTGGCAGTTGCTCCACGTCTTCTTTCCAAAACCCCCAGGGCTAGTAAAGTACTTCCTCCCCACCTGCTTCTTTATAAGGGCTTAAAGGATTTAAATGTCTAGGTGGGTGGCAGCAAATTGGAGTGATTAATCAAGGTGGTGTATTGCTCTCTGCCCTACAGCTCTTAACTTCCACTTAACTAGAACTCATTAGGTGCTATATACTGGGGTGAGAGCCCCAACACCTCTCACTGGACAAAAGAGCTGATACCAACTCTACCGAAGGCAACATAGTGAGACTATTCCCAGAGGGGGAATATGAGCTCCGGGGCCAAAATAACCCAACACCTAAGGGAGTTGAGATGAAAGGCAACAAAGTGGGGGCAACATAGACTTCCAAGGTAGAAGTATTACAACAGATTGAGAATTTGGAATAGGTTTTAATAAATATGTGAGAGAGAAGGGACTGCAAAGAAGGCATCTTTCACGTGAGAAATAAAACCCAAGAGTACATATCACAATATAAATAAAATAAAATAAAAATACTATTTGATATATTCTGAGTTCTAAGAAAACATGTGGCCCTGAAAGGACATGTAGTGAGAGTAAGATGGAGTCGTTCAGGGTAGAACTGAGACCACACAGCTGGTCTAGTCAGTTTAGATCCTCTGTGACCTTCACCTCACATCTCTCATTCTTGCTGTTTTGTAAATTCAGCTTTAACCTAAAAGTGTGTATCTTGAGTAGTTGAGGGCAATTGATTTAGGAGATTAACTTTTTTTTTTGAGACAGAGTCTCAAGCTGTCACCCTGGGTGAGAGTGCTATGGTGTCACAACTCATAGCAACCTCAAACTCTTGGGCTTAAGAGAGTCTCTTGCCTTAGCCTCCCAAGTAGCTGGAACTACAGTCTTCTGCCACAAAACCTGGCTATTTTTTGGTTGCAGTTGTCATTGTTGTTTGGCAGGCCTGGGCTGGATTCGAACCCACCAGCTCTGGTGTATGCGGCTGGCGCCCTAGCTGCTGAGCTACAGGCACCAAGCCAAGGAGATTAACTTTTGAATTGGAATGTTGTTTTGGGTAATGGGTAATGCTGAGTATTGTTTTTATGGGTCAGTCATGGGTTATGCCGATTATTGTTGTTTAAGATAAAGATTAATATGATTTTTACCTTCAATTTTTATGTATAAAACTGTGATTTTGGAAATGGAAGAACCAAACAGTCTTGGAGAGGTTACATTCACCATTCTCCAGAGTCTTGGCCTTCTGACAAATAAAATTTGGAGGACCTATCCCCATCTCTGTATATTGGCTGACAGTGACAGGTGGCTAGACCCTCTTTTTCTGGTAACAGCCCCGTGGGTTTTCAATAAGTGATTGTGGATCTCTTAGGTATGAAAAGTATAATTAAAGTACATGATAAAAAGGATTAATAATAAGATGGAAACAGCTAAGGAACAAATTAATGAGTTGGAAAATCAGATTGAAGAATTCTCTTAGAAAAATGCAAAGAAGGATGAAGACAGAAAACAAAAGTTCGCAGATATGAAGGATAGACATAGATGTGTCAACGTTCAGATAATAGGAATATCCAAAATAGAGAAAAATAAGAGAAGAGGAGGAAATATTTGAAGAACTAATACAGGGAAATTTCTTAGAACTAAAGAAAAATGAATAATTTCAGATATAAAAGGACTCGTAGAGTCTCAAACAGAAGGGAATAAAGGAAGAACAAAGAAAAACAGAGACACATTTTAAGGAAATCTAAGAACAACACCGGTAGGAGAAAATTCAGAAAAACTTGGGAGAAATGTTCTAAGAAGTTGTAGATCAGCTGTAATGGAACAAGAATCAACTGACATAAGATTTCTCATTAGTAATACCAGATGAAAAAAAAACAGTAATATTTTCAAGATTTAGTTGAAGAAAATAACATTTAAGCTAGACTTTTATATCCAGACAAATTATTATTCAAATGTAAGGACATAAGACAACTATTCTGAGGAATGCTAAGCCTGTCCACTTTTTGTCACATCCACATGAAAACACTTTTAGGAGAAGCATTCAATTACTAAGAGAAAAAAATCCAGGAGCTGCGGCAAGAAATAGTGGAAAGTATTTTACTTTATACATCGATAAAATTTATTGTTGTCTTTAAAAAAAGAGGCTAGGGATTGGGCATGGTGGCCCACTACTGTAACCCTAGCACTCTGAGGTGGACGGATTGCTTGAGCTCTCAGGAGTTCAAAACCAGCCTGAGCAAGAGTGAGACCTTGTCTCTACTAAAAATAGAAAAACGGAGGCAAGAGGATCACTTGAGCCCAACAGTTTGAGGTTGCTGTGAGCTATGATGCCATAGCACTCTACCTAGGGCAAAAGAGCGAGTTGCTGTCTCAAAAAAAAAAAAAGAGGCTAGGACCAGAGTTATAATAACTCAGAATTAAATTTTAAACAATATCAACATGATGGGATGGGGAGAGACCAAGGGATACTAAGACATGGTAAAGAACTTGTCAATTAGGGAAAAGACAAGAAACTGATAGGTTTAATAAATCACTAGGGACAAATAAACGTTCATGTTACTCTCAGCACAATCACTACAATATAAATATAAAACTTTTAGAGTGGTGCTTGTGGCTGAGGGAGTAGGGCACCGGCCTTATGTACCGAGGGTGGCAGGATTGAACCTGGCCTCGGCCAAACTGCAACAACAAAAAAAGAAACTTTTAAATCAGCAGTAGAGAGCTTTTCTATTCAATGGAAGTCAGGAATGGAGGGAAAGAAACAAAAATAAAATGCAATCAATAAAAGAAGAGAGAATGAAATCATAAAATAATAGGAAATACATAATTACAAATGGGTTAAACATTATATAACAAGAAAGAAGAATTAAATCATAAAATAATAGGAAAAACATCATCACAAATGTGTTCAACATTAAAAGGGAGACTCACAAAAACAGATTAGAATCTCAAATTGAACAGAGGACAAAAACCAGCTGGTGCGGTGACTCATGCCTGTAATCCTAGCACTCTGTGAGGCCAAGGCAGGTGGATCGCCTGAGCTCAGGAGTTGGAGACCAGACTGAGAAAGAGTGACTCTGGTGCTACTAAAATTAGAAAAATGAGCTGGGCATGGTAGAGTGTGCCTGTAGTCCCAGTTACTCAGAAGGTTGAGGCAGGGGGATCACTTAAGCCCAGGAGTTTGAGGTAAGCTACGCTGATGCCACAGCACTCTAGCCTGGACAACAGAGTGAGACTGTGTCTCAAAAAAAAAGGCAGCGCCTGCAGCTCAGTGAGTAGGGTGCCAACTCATATACCAAGGGTGGTGGGTTCGAACCTGGCCCCGGCCAAACTGCAACAACAAAATAGCTGGGCATTGTGGTGGGCGCCTGTAGTCCCAGCTATTCTGGAGACTGAGGCAAGAGAATCGCCTAAGCCCAAGAGCTGTAGGTTGCCGTGAGCTGTGATGGCAAAGCACTCTACCGAGGGTGATAAAGTGAAACTCTGTCTCTAAAAAAGAAAGAAAGAAGAAAGAAAATCAGAAAAATATAACCCTGGCTTGGCACCTGTAGCTCAAGCGGCTAGGGCGCCAGCCACTTACACTGGAGCTGGAGGGTTCAAATCCAGCCCAGGCTTGCCAAACAACAATGACAACTACAACCAAAAAGTAGCCAGGCGTTGTGGCAGGTGCCTATAGTCCTAGCTGCTTGGGAGGCTGAGGCAAGAGAATTGCTTAAGCCCAGGATCTTGAGGTTGCTGTGAGCTGTGGTGCCACACACTCTACTCAGGGTGGCAGCTTGAGACTCTGTCTCAAAAAAAGAAAGGAAGAAAGAAAATGAATGAACCTAAGGAAAGCTGGAATAACAATCTTAATATCTGATCAAGTAGGATGTAAAGCAAAAAAAACCCTCAAAATTTATACAATGCAAGGAAGAACATTTTATATTTACAAAAAGAACAGTAGAAAAATAAAATATTATCTGTCACAAACATATACAGTATTAATCGAACAATAAAGTTTCAAAGTATTTTAAGCAACAGCTAGTTGTAAAAAATAAAAATAAAAATCATTAAAGATTTAAAATAGACAATAAGATTAGATACATTTATTTATAAGAACAATTAGGGCATGCTTCCGATGTGCCAAGAACAGTTATAAGTAACTTACAAATGTTATCTGTTTTTTTTTTTTTTTCTATTTTGAGGGGATAGAGTTTGGTGGTGTTATCATGGCTTACAGCAACCTCAAACTATTGGGCTCAAGCGATCCTCTTGTCTCAGCTTCCTAATGGGGGGACTACAGGCATGCACCACCACACCCAGTTAATTTTTCTGTTTTTAGTAGTGAGGGGTCTTGCTCTTGCTCACGCTGTCTCCTAACTCCTGAGCTCAAGCAATCTACCAGCCTCGGCCCCTCAGAATGCTGAGATTACAGGTGTGAGCCACTGCTCCTGTCCCCACCTTTTTTTGAGACAGAGTTTCACTCTGTTGCCCAGAGTGCCATGGCATCATCATAGCTCACTTCCAAACTCCTGGACTTAAGTGATCCTCCTCCTCAAAGTGCTAGGGTTACAGGCATGAGCCACCGCACCTGGCTACTCTTTTAATTTACACTCAAATGATCACAAAAATAAGCCTTGTGATAGGCCACAAAGAAAGACTGAAGTTCATTCTAATGAATCAATATTATGTAGACTATGTTGCCTAACCATTAAGAATTTTTAAACTGGCTCAGCACCTGTGGCTCAAGTGGCTAAGACGCCAGCCACATACACCTAAGGTGGCGGGTTCAAATCCAGCCCAGCCAGCCAAACAACAATGATGGCTGCAACCAAAAAATGGCTCGGTGTTGTGGCGGGCGCCTGTGGTCCCAGCTACTTGGGAGGCTGAGGCAGGAGACTCGCTTGAGCCCTGGAATTGGAGGTTGCTGTGAGCTGTGATGCCATGGCACGCTACCCAGGGGGATAGCTTGAGGCTCTGTCTCAAAAAAAAAAAAGAATTTTTAAACTAAAAATTAATAACACAGATCAGCACCTGAAGCACAGTGGCTGTGCTGGCCACATACACCAAGGCAGGCGGGTTCAAACCCTGCCCTGGCCTGCTAAACAACAATGATAACTGCAACAAAAAATAGCTGGGCATTGTGGCAGGTGCCTGTAGTCCCAGCTACTTGGGAGGCTGAGGCAAGAGAATCGCTTAAGACCAATAGTTAGAGGTTGCTGTGAGCTGTGACGCCACAGCACTCTACTAAGGGTGACATAGTTAGATTCTGTCTTGAAAAAAAAATTTAATAACTTAAAGAAAAATATAATACTATAGGCAAGGTGCAGTGGCTCATGCCTGTAATCACAGCACATTGGGAGCCCAAGCTGGGAGGATTGCGTCAGGCCAGGAGTTAGTGACCAGCCTGGGAAACACAGTAAGACATCATTTCTATAAAAATAAAAAATTAATATATTGGGCTGGGCACCTGTAGCTCAGAGGTTAGGGTGCTGGCCACATGCTCTGGGGTTGGTGGGTTTGAACTCAGCCCAGGCCTGCTAAACAAAAAAAATAGCTGGGCGTTTTGGTGGGCACCAGTAGTCCCAGCTACTTCAGAGGCAGAGAGAAGAGAATCTCTTGAGCCCAAGAGTTTGAGGTTGCTGTGAACTATGACGCCATGGCACTCTACCAAGGGTGACAAAGTGACACTCTGTCTCAAAAAAAAAAAAAAAAAAAAAAAAAAAAAGAAAGAAAGGAAAAAGAAAGTATTAGCCAGGCATGGTAGTATATACCTATAGTCTCGGCTACTTGGGAGGCTGAGGTGGATCACTTGAACCCAGGAGTTGTAGGTTGCAGTGAGCTATGATGGTGCCACTGCACTACAGCCTGGGTAACAGTGAGATTCTGTCTCTGAAACAACAACAACAAAACCCCATAAATAATCACTGCCCCCCTTTCAGAATGGCTAAAATCCAGAAAACTAACAGTACCAATTGCTGTGATGATTGTGAAGCAACAAAAATGCCCATTCATTGCTGGTAGGAATGTAAAATGGTACAGCACTTTAGAGGGTAGTTCTGCAGTTTTGTTTTTTTTTTTTTGAGATGTAGACTCACTTTGTCACCCTTGATAGAGTGCTGTGACATCACAGCTCACAGCAACCTCCAGCTCTTGGGCTTAGGCGATTCTTTGGCCTCAGCCTTTTGAGTAGCTGGGACTACAGGCATCTGCCACAACACCTAGCTATTTTTTGTTGTTTTTGTTGCAGTTTGGCTGGGGCTGTGTTCAAACCCACCACCCTCCATATATGGGGCCAGTATCCTACTCACTGAGCCACTGGCATTGCCCTTAAGTGATTCTCTTGCCTCAAGAGCTGGGACTACAGACACCTGCCACAACTGGCTATTTTTAGAGCTGAGGTCTCCCTCTAGCTCAGTATGGTCTAGAACAGTGGTTCTCAACCTTCCTAATGACACAGCCCTTTAATATTGTTCAGGGGTCCTCAAACTTTTTAAACAGGGGGCCAGTTCACTGTTGCTCAGACCATTGGAGGGACAGACTGCTGGCCCCAGGACAAGTCGGCTGCTAAGCAGGACTGGCAGCGGTGCCAAAAACACCCGGCAGGCCAGATAAATGTCCTAGGTGGGCTGCATGTGACCCACAGGCCATAGTTTGAGGACGCCTGCTGTAGATTGTGACCCACAGGTTGAGAACCGCTGGTCTAAAACCTGTCTTCAAGCAATCTACCCACCTGGGCCTCCCAAGTACTGGGATTACAGGCTTCAACCACTGTGCCCAGCAGTTTTGCAGTTTTGCAGTTTCTTATAAAGTTAACCATAGTTTTATCACACAATCCAGCCATCACACTCCTAGGTATTTACCCAGCTGATCAGAAAACTTAAGAAAATTGGAAGCAACCAAGATGTCCTTCAATAGGTGACTGTATAAACAAACTGTGATATGTCCATACAATGGAATACTTCATACATATGTAGTAATACAAAAGAATGAGCTATCAAACCATGTGAATACACAGATGAATTTTAAATGCATATTGTAAAGTGAAAGAGATCAGTCTGAAAAGGCTCTAAAGTATATGAATTCATGTGTGACATTCTGGAATAGGCACAACTATAGAGATAGTAAACTAATTAGTGGTTGCAGGGGTAGGGAGGATTGGGGGGAGTGTGTAATGAGGATAGAATTGGGAAAGGCAGTGGGCTTTGGGAGACTTTGAAGCTATTCTGTATGATATTGTAATAGCTACATGACCTTAGGCCTTTGTCAGAAATTATAGATCTTAATAACACAAAGAGTGACCCATATGCAAATTTTATTTTATTTTTGAGACAGAATCTCACTTTGTCACCCTCTATAGAGTTCAGTGGCATCACAGCTCACAGCAACCTCAAACTCTTGGGCTCAAGTGATTCTCTTGCCTCAGACTCCCGAGTAGCTGGTACTACAGGCAGCTGCTATAAAGCCCAACTAGGTTTTAGAGACAGGGTCTTGCTCTTGCTCAGGCTAGTCTCAAACTCGTGAGCTCAGGCAATCCACCTGCCTCAGCCTCCCAGAGTGCTGGGAGTATAGGTGTGAGCCACCACACCTGGCCTTCATAGGCAAATTTTAAAAAATCACTTAGGAGAGTGAGAGATCTCAGGACAGAATGATGAATTCCATCATTACTTCCAAAAGGATCTAACTGTATTATGAATGTAAGAAATAAGGTCTCTAAAAGAAACCCCCTCCTCAAAAAAGAAAGAAGGTCTCTGGCCTTTTGGCATGAGCTGCCATCTTTTAGTAATTCACCAAAATGATGAATACAAAGGGAGAATGGAGAGGCACCAGATACCTGTTCTCTGGGCCTTTTATAAAACATGGAGTTAGTTGTTCCTTAGGCCACATACATGAGAATCTCCAAGAAAGGTGATATTGTAGATATTGAGGGAACAGGGTACTGTTCAAAAAGGGCACTCCACACAAATGGTTCCATGGCACAATGGGTAGAGTCTACAGAGTCATCCAGTGTGCTTTTGGCATTGTTGTCAACAAACAAGTTAAGGCAAGATTCTTGCCAAGAGGATTAATGTTTGAATCAAGCATATTAAGCATTCTAAGACCCCAGTTAGTTTCTTGAAACACTTGAAGGAAAATGATCAGAAAAGGAAGGAAGCCAAAAGAAAAGGTTACCTGGGTTCAGCTAAAGCACCAGCCTGGTCCATCCAAAGAAGCTCACTGTGAGAAGCAGTGGAAAGGGGCCTGGGCTGCTAGAGCTTACTCCCTATGAATTCATGGTGTGATAGGTGTAATGTGCTTTGTGACAGCCAATGAAAGTATCTAATACTTATTCCCTATGAATTCATGGTATAATGGGTATAAAAAAATTAAAATAAAAATAAATTAAAAGGCTATTGGTCAAGCACCGTGGCTCACACTTATAATCCCAGCACTTGGGAGGCCAAGGCAGGTGGATTGCCTAATGTCACAGGTTCGAGACCAACCTGAGCCAGAGCAAGGCCATCTCTATAAAAATAGACAAGCGTTGTGGTGAGCACCTGTAGTCCCAGCTACTTGGGAGGCTAAGGCAAGAGAATCGCTTAAGCCCAAGAATTTGAGGTTGCCATGAGCTGTGACATCATGGATCTACAGAGGGTGACAAAGTGAGACTGTCTCTCAAAAAGAAAAAAAGCTACTGTTCAAAGAAAAGAGAAGAGAGGAGAGGACAGGGATGGGAGGGGAGAGGAAAGGAGGGGAGGTAAGGGAGGGGAGGAGAAGGGAAAGGAGAGGAGAGAAAAGAAAAGAAAAGCAGGCAGGTTCAAACCCATCCCCGGCCAGCTAAAACAAAAGTGATAATAACTACAACAACAACAAAAAATAGCCAAGTATTGTGGCGGGCACCTACAGTCCCAGCTACTTGGGAGGCTGAGACAAGACCATTGTTTGAGCCCAAGAGTTTGAGGTTGCTATGAGATGTGACGCCATAGCACTCTACCCAGGGTGACACAATGACAAAGACTATAAAGTATATAGGAATTTACTTAACCAAGAATACATAAGACCTCTATGAAGAAAACACTAAAATTCAAAAAAAGGACTCAGAAGATGATCCAAATAAAGTAGAAATATATTCTACTGTCTTGGACAGAACAGCCTAATAACTAACAATGTTAGCTCCAGGAGGCCGAGGTGAGTGGATTGCTTGAGCTCAGGAGTTCAAGACCAGTGTAAGCCAGAGCGAGACCATCTCTATAAAAATAGCCGAGCAATGTGGAAATCGCCAGTAGTCCCAGCTACTTGGGAGGCTGAGGCAAGAGGATTGCTTGAGCCCAAGAGTTTGAGGTTGCTCTGGGATATGATAACACCACACCACAACACTCTACCCAGCAGGACAGAGTGAGACTCTGTCTCAAAAAATAAACAAGGGCAGCGTCTGTGGCTCAAGGAGAAGGGCGCCAGTCCCATATACCGAGGGTGGCCAGTTAGAACCCGACCCTGGCCAAAACTGCAACAACAAAAAAAATAAAACCACTGTAGCCTTTATAAAAAATAAAACAAACAAACAATTTTAAAATAAAACAAATACAAATTAAGTATTTTTTCTCTGTAGGAAACTTATTAATTACAAAGGGAAAAATAGTAATTAACATTATAGAAACCTGGCAAACACCACACCAAGTAATCAAAGTCAACATCACCAGTGATGGGACAAATTGGCATCAATGCCTTCTGATAAGATGCACTGACAGGAACAACACCCTGTCTGTGGTGTTCCTGTCAAAAATGCATAGCCTGATCTAATCATGAGAAAACACCAGACTAATTGAAATTAGTAAACGTCCAGTACTCTTGGGAAATGTCAAGGTCATGAAAGATGAAGACTGAAGAATGGTTCCAAATAAAAGGAGGCCAAAGAGACAGAAGTAAACACAATGTGGGATCCTAAATTGGCTTCTGAACTAAAAAAATCTTTTTTCTTTCTCTATAAAGGAAATTGGTGGTACAATTGGCAACATTTGAATAAACTCTCTAGATCAGACACTAGTACTATATCAATGTTCATTTCCTGAGTTTGATAATCATGTGGTCGTTATGTATAGAAATTTCTTCTTCTTCTTTTTTTTTTTTTTGGGACAGAGCCTCAAGCTATCTCCCTGGGTAGAGTGCCATGGCATCACAGCTCATAGCAACCTCCAACTCCTGGGCTCAAGCGAGTCTCCAGCCTCTGCCTCCCAAGTAGCTGGGACCACAGGCGCCCACCACAATGCCCGGCTATTTTTAGGTTGCAGCCATCATTGTTGTTTGGCTGGGCCCGGGCTGGGGATTCGAACCCGCTACCTTAGGTGTACGTGGCTGGCGCCTTAGCTGATTGAGCCACAGGCGCCAAGCCTAGAAATTTCTTCTTAGAAAACAACAACATTGGCTCAGCACCTGTGGCTCAAGTGTCTAAGGCGCCAGCCATATACACCTAAGGTGGCAGGTTCGAATCCAGCCCAGACCCACCAAAACAACAATTACGGCTGCAACCAAAAAGTAGCCGGGCGTTGTGGCGCGCCTGTGGTCCCAGCTATTTGGGAGGCGGAGGCAGGAGACTCGCTTGAACCCAGGAGTTGGAGGTTGCTGTGAGCTGTGATGCCATGGCACTATACCCAGGGGGACAGCTTGAGGCTCTATCTCAAAAAAAAAAAAAAGAAAAAGAAAACAACGACATTGGGGTATTTACATATAAAAAAAATTTTGCCTACAACTTACTTGCCAATGGGTTAAGATAAAATTACACACAGAGAATGATAGAGCAAATGCAGCAAAATGTTAAACATTGGAGAATCTGGCTAAAGGGAAAAGCAGAATTCTTTGCAATACTTTGCAATGTTTCTCCAAACCTGAAATTATTTCGAAATACAATTTTTTTTTTTTTTGTAGAGACAGAGTCTTTATCACCCTTGGTAGAGTGCTGTGGCATCACAGCTCACAGCAACCTCCAACTCCTGGGCTTAGGTGATTCTCCTGCCTCAGCCTCCCAAGTAGCTGGGACTACAGGCCCCTGCCACAACGCCCAGCTATTTTTTGGTTGCAGCCATCATTGTTGTTTGGTGGGCTCAGGCTGGATTTGAACCTGAGCCACAGGTGCCGAGCCTATTCTTTAAGTGCTTCTTTGCTCTCTAGTATAAGAGTTTGAGGCTTATCTAGCCATCTGTCTCTCAGTCCTACCATCAGCCATTTTGCTAGGGAGCCCTGGTACCTTACAGTGGAGAACAGAATTTAGAAACAAGATTGGGGGGGGGGCGGGTTCATTGCCATTGGCACAAGGGTAGGTGTCACTTCTTCAAGATCCTCTCAATGGACAGAGCTGCACATACACTTAAATCTGTATTTATTTCTATATCTATCTCTTCATGTTGAAAACCATGAGTTTACACCAGTCTGTATTGTTTTTTGTTTGTTTGTTTGTTTGTTTTTGAGACAGAGCCTCAAGCTTTCCCCTGGGTAGAGTGCTGTGGCATCTCAGCTCACAGAAACCTCCAACTCCTGGGCTCAAGTGATTCTCCTGCCTCCACCTCCCAAGTAGCTGGGACCACAGGCGCCCGCCACAATGCCCGGCTATTTTTTGGTTGCAGCCATCATTGTTGGTTTGGCAGGCCCGGGCTGGATTTGAACCTACCACCTAAGGTGTATATAGCTGGCACCTTAGCCACTTGAGCCACAGGCGCCAAGCCTGTTTGTTTGTTTTGAGACAGAGTCTCACTGTGTCACCCTCGGTAGAGTGCCATGGTGTCACAGCTCATAGCAACCTCAAACTCTAGGGCTTAAGCCATTCTCTTGCCTCGGCCTCCCAAGTAGCTGAGCCTGCCACAACGCCTGGCTATTTTTGTTGTTGTTGCAGTTGTTATTGTTGTTTAGCTGGCGGCCTGGTTTGAACCCACCAGCCTAGGTGTATGGGCTGGCACAGTAACCACTGATCTGCGGGTGCCGAGCCACTCGGCTATTTTTAGAGACAGGGTCTCACTCTTGCCCAGGATTGTCTCCAACCTGTGAGTTCAGATGATCCACCCACCTCGGCCTCCCAAGTGCTAGGATTACAGGCATGAGCCATGGCGCCCGGTGACACCAGCACGTGTTATCTTTGCTTTAATCCGGCACCACAGAGTTTATTCTACTTTTCTCCTTTTCTATATTTGTAATTTTCCTCCTCTATCTGTGAGGAGGCTCCTATTCTCCTCAATATATTTACTTTTATGTTCAGTCTCCTTCACTGTCCTCCTCTTCCACCCTCAGACACTCTTTTCACTCTGTTCAGTCTTGGATTGCTGTTCCCTCACCCCAGTGAATGCTTTGCTTTGCTCATCCCAACCCTGCCCAACTCATTGCTCTGTTCTTTCTCCCTGAATTTCTCTCGAGAATTCCCTCCTTGCCCTGCCTGGGAGAGTCAGAGACTCCACTCTGGGCCACCCCCACTGCTGCAGGTACCCCTGCTGAGTCTCTGAAGGCCTGTGCCAGCCAGGACATGCACCTCACACTAGGCAGTCTTTCTACACAGGTGTTCTCCTTACGCTCTTTAGGTTCCGACATCTGCTCTGTGTCACCACCAGACCCTCACTCTAGTGCGGACACCTACCTTGTTCTACTTTACATAATGGCTTTAGGACTCCATTGTTCAGGAAGGGAAGGGAGAAGAAAGAGGGGGAGAAGACATTTTTATTTTATTTTATTTCGAGACAGAGTCTCACTCTGTCACCCTGGGTAGAGTGCCGTGGCATTATAGCTCACAGTAACCTCAAACCTTTGGGCTCAAGTGATTCTCTTGCCTCAGTCTCCTGAGTAGCTGAGACTACAGACGCCTGCCACAATGCCTGGCTACTTTTTCTACTTTTGGTAGGGAGGGGTCTCGCTCTTGTTCTGGCTGGTTTCAGAACTCCTAAGTTCAAGTGATCCACCCGCCTTGGCCTCCCACAATGCTAGGATTACAGGTGTGAGCCATTGCTCCCAGCCAAGAAGACATTTTTAATTTTTTTTAATTAAAAAAAAAGAGATGGCAGCTCGGCGCCCATAGCACAGTGGTTACAGCGTCAGCCACATACACTGAGGTTGGCGGGTTGGAATCTAGCCTGGGTCAGCTAAACAACAATGGCAACTGCAATTAAAAAATAGCTGGGCATTGTCACAGGCTCCTGTAGTCCCAGCTACTTGGGAGGCTGAGGCAAGAGAATTGCTTAAGCCCAAGAGTTTGAGGTTGCTGTGAGCTGTGATGCTACAGCACTCTACTGAAGGTGGCATAGTGAGATTCTGTCTCAAAAAAGAGAGAGAGAGAGATGGCAGCCAGGCACGGTGGCTCATGCCTGTAATCCTAGCACTTGGTAGGCCAAGATGGGTGGATTGCCTAAGCTCACAGGT
>CAUYQV010078452.1:0-16179 GCA_963574575.1 Galagoides demidoff
TGAGACGGAGCCTCAAGCTATCCCCCTGGGTAGAGTGCCATGGCATCACAGCTCACAGCAACCTCCAACTCCTGGGCTCAAGCGAGTCTCCTGCCTCAGCCTCCCAAGTAGCTGGGACCACAGGTGCCTGCCACAACGCCCGGCCATTTTTTGGTTGCAACCATCATTGTTGTTTGGCGGGCCCGGGCTGGGGATTCGAACCTGCCACCTTAGGTGTACGTGGCTGGCGCCCTAGCCGATTGAGCCATAGGCGCCGAGCCGATATTTTCTATTTTATATAAAATACATATATTTTATATTTACATAGAAGTTCTGACAAATGAAGGCAAACAAAGACTTGATTAAGTAGACATTTTGTTGAATAAATATACAAAATAGCAAATTTAAAGATTTGGCTTAATTTCTTCAATATTTCTCCCCTCCTATGCTGACAATGGAATGATGTAATTTATCAAAACTTTTTTGGAAGTCAAGTATGTTCAAAAATAAGTTTTTATATATTGAATTCTATTAAATTACACCTGAAATATTTCTACTTTTTGGAAAGAATTTCAGGTTAAACACTTTACATTATAATCCTCCTTGTAAGATTCACATAGCACATCAGCACAGGAAGAACTTGGGAAGTTTTTAAAAATTTATTTATCTTTATGTTCAATTCTACTTTATCTTGACATATTTTATTATTATTTTGCTTATTTAGTGCACTACCTACTAATACTGAGGAAAATATGATAGAGAAATTAGGAAGAAAAACAAAAACAAAGAAGGGAGAAAAATACAAAACCTAGTAAAGAACACCAAGTCCTACCCTGTGAAGTTTTCTATTGACCTATATTTCTCCTTAACTAAACCAAACTTTAGGCAAGCTTCTTCCTAACTGTAGGCACATGATTATCTTTCCTTGTTGCATTTTCTTTAGAAAACTTGCAATTGTGAATTCTTCCTTTGTCCCTTTGAAATATAAGTCAATCTTTTTAAAACCTCTCCCAGTATTACACCAAGGAATGTCTTTCTCAGGAACCTGGGAGTCATCTCTTTGATATGTAATCAACAAGAAAGATAGCATTTCTATATACCAGAGTCTCTGTTGAGGATAGGAATCTAATTTCATTGAGTGTCAATTAGAAAACGTGGCTGGGGTGACAAAGTTAAAAAAACTTGGAAACGCAGAAAGTAAGTTTAACACATCCCATTCATCAACCTCCCTTTTAATACTCTCCAGTACTTTTCCATTAAGCTCACACAAGCCCTTACACACTGTCCCACTCTTTGTTTCACCAGAGTTGAGTATAAGTTGTGTTGGGCTCTCTCCCCAATTGCAATAACCTTGAATAAAGTATTCCCTTGAATGAAGTATTCTCTCACTGTTTAATTTTATCCAGTGCAACCTTTGCTTTGACACATAGAACCAGTTATGGCCCAATTCTATTTTCATAAGGACTTGAAAAATCAATAATAATGAGCTGGGTCCAAGAAGTCAGATTAGAATAGAAAAACAAAAGTAGACAGAGAGATAAAAGAGAAATAACTTGGCAAAATATTTGTGGGACAGAAGCCAGAGGAACAACTTGTTGAGTAATGTCCAGAGAATAGGATCCAAGTCAGAAAAGAAGAATCAGAGCAAGCCAGAAATCAGTGAGAAAGACCCCTATGATGGTTCAATCAAATCACCTCCCCATTTGGAAAATACAACTTTTAAAAAGAAAATTTAAGAACTTTGCTTATCTTCAATACTAATGAACTTTCTGCTACTTATTCCCTCATATTTTGATCTCAAATCCTGCTGACTAATCAAAACACTTGACCAGGTTGTAACAATCATGTAAGAAATAGATGTGTGGGGAATTTTACAGGTAGAGGATTAATACAGACTGGCAATTAAAGAAAATTTTTAAAAGGCAGAACTATATCAAAGCATCGGCATTTCCTGTGCTATACAGAATTACTGATTTGACATTTCCCACCAACTCTTCTCTTTTCTTTGTCGTCCATCAAAAAATGTTTGTGAGAAGAACTGGATTTCAAGCTCAGGTAATGGGTTTTACAGGAAATACAAACAGTTAATGTTGTTTGTTTATTACTACATTTATTTCAAGTTTGTACAAAAATACACAAAGTTCTATTAATGTTGTTTCCTTTTGATTCCTTGCCTTTGGGAGATTGCAAAAGAACCTAACAACTGAGACTATAAATGTTCCCTGGGATATGTTCATAGTATGTTGACATAAATAGATGATAGAGAGATAGGTAGATAAGGAGGGACAGACGTCTCACAGAAAACACATTTTAGAAAATGATTTTTGAAATAGAAGCAGCTGGTAGCAATCTTTATAGCCAGCTTTGAGAGCCAATATTATGCTGTAGAAATGATGGAACCATGGGGCTTCTATGATTGATAAAGTGTTGCTGCTAGAAGTGGACGTATGACTAGTAAATAGTGAGAACCTCAGGGATATCATGACTGGGAGCACCAAGGATGAATTATTTTTTTCTTTTTCCCTTCTTGTCAAGCATTTATCTATCTGCTCCATCAGAAGCCTGTATTGATTTTTTTACATAAATTTGTCTATCCAATGAAACTTTATTCATTCAACATGAATGGAACATATATTATAAGTTTAATATTTTATTCTGAATTGAGTATAATGTCAAATAAGCCATGGGTTCTGTTTTCAAGGAATTTAATATTTAGTTGAGAGAAATCTCATAAAAATCAAACCATGAGGTATTTACTATTACTTTTAATCAGAGGAATCGGATGCCTTGGGAGCTCAAGTAACTTGTCCAAAATAATAAGAAAAGGTAGCAGATTTATGATTTTAACCTAGGTTAGTTTATTTAGAATTTAAGTATTTGCCCCAAGACAGGAATCTTGGATTATGCCTATAATCCCAGCACCCTAGGAGGCCAAAGAAGGAGGATCCCTTGAGCTCAGGAGTGCCAATGTGAGGCCTAGTCTCTACTAAAAATAGAAAAATTAGTTGGACATTATGGTGGGTACCTGTAGTCTCAGCTACTCAGGAGGCTGAGGCAGGAAGATTGCTTGAGCATAGGATTTTGAAGTTTGTGTGAGCTACGCTAATGCTACCCTAGCCAGACAACAGAGGGAGATTCTGTCTCAAAATTAATTAATTATTTAATTAATTAGTTAAAAATATAAAATAAAATAAAATAAATAAAAAACTTTGCCTCATTTGAAGATTGTAATATTTGTTTTGTGTGGATGAGAAAGATAATCAATTGTGCTTTTATTTTTTATTCATTTATACCAAAGCATTACATTGGAAATAATTTATGAAAATTTATATTTAATATGAAAATTACGAATTTGAATAAACTTAAATTGCATTAAACTATTGAGATTTACAGCCCAATAATGGTTGCTAATAAATTTCATTCAAACAATATATAGCTTGAATGGTTAATAGGAAGAAAGAGAAAGTGTATTTTTCTGATACATATTAATCACCTACAACTTGTTTGCATCATGAAATTATTATGCATAAACAAATGCAAGCACCAGATATTGCAGATGAGTGGCCTTTGAATGGAATGGCTGGGTAAAGATGGATTCGGTAAGGTTGGCAATGATTAAACAAGAGCTAGAGTTAGTGTACAGCACAGGTCATAATCAGGGCTGGTGAGAACAATTCCAGAGCAAGAAAACTCAACAAAGTTTTGTTCATTTCCAAGATTGCTTCTTGGTTTATGGAGTTTTTTTTTTTCAAAGAGAATGATAATAACAACAATAAAAACTTTTTTTCTCCCTCCTTAGTCTAACTTTCTGTATTTGAAGAACATACCACCATCAGGAGCCCCTTCTCAAATATTGCAGATGACAAGAATTTGTCTTTTCATGAAATAATTGCAGCTTGGAATCAAAATGTAACATTGTCTTATTGCCGTGAATAAGTTTACTTTTTCAATAAGCATTGCTAAGCATGCTTACTCTATTCCAGAACAGGCAGGTAAAGCAGAGGACAGGAAAGCGCATTCCCAGTAAAAAGGGAGGGGGTGGGTGTGTGGTCATCAGCAGAGACATGAACACACTGGCTATGAGTGTGATGGTGCGGAGGAAGAATGGAGTAAGAAGATAGGTCAGCCCTTTGTGGAAACCCAGGAAGGCTTCACAGTAAATGCAGCACACATCTCAAAGAAACTAGAATATTTATCTCAGGGAACAGGAATTTTTATTAAATTTAAATAAATTGGAATATCCATAGGCTTCATGTGGTGTGTGTAGTGTATAGGTTACTTGAATTAGTTGCAGTAAGCCTTGGTTCTAAGTAGTAGAACACAAAGATAAGAATAACTTTGAAAAGGTGTAGGTTTCTTCCTTAATGTCATCCATGTAAGTAGCGTGGAACCGGCAACCCAAGTCCATATTGTTGATAACATTACCCTCAATGCACAGCTTTCAGTTTCAGGACTAAAATGGCCATTTCAGAGCAGCCTATAAATATGAATCTCAACTAGCAGGGCAAAGGGATAAGGGAAGCCATACCTAGAGTAATCCTCTCTTCCTGCCTGCCCTCTACCCCTCCTCCCTCTCTCTGGATTCATGGGGGGTTTTTATGCCCTCATAATACAGCCACGAGGAAAAAACTACTCTCTGGGAACAGACTGAGAAGAAGCGAGCAGGTTTTGTATATATTCACACTGAGATGCATCTAAATTATTAGAAATGGACCTAAATGCAGGGTGAAAATCAGTCTCTACTTCTAGTTTATATTAAGCATCCATGTATGTAGCAGAACCGTTAGAAATCCAGGCTTAATGGAAGTGATCGCACATTTGCTGTTGTACATGCTGGTATGATGTGCCTTTCAAACATCTAAGCAAGTATCAGGTTATCAGGAGCTCAAAGGAGCAGTCAAAGGTAAAAATAGACATGTGAGTAGCATTAGCATAAAGAAAAGAATTGAACCATGCTGATTAATGAGCCTTTAAAATAAAAGGTGAAGAGGGTCTAATTAGGGACTTGATTTACCACTTCCACATTAAGGCATAAAGCTGCCCCACGGTCATGCTCACCTTCAACTTTAATCATGAGTAGCATCTCAGCAAAGCAAACAGAATGATGTATCTCGGCATGCTACCGCTGCCTTCTGGGAATCCAACAACCCAGGTACTTACGTTACTGCTTAGCTTGTCCGGCTTCCAATTAGGGCACATTTATGATTATATTCTTACAGGCGGAGTGCTGTGCTATGCACAGAAATAGCAAATCAGCTTTCCTGGGCCTAAGGAGCTCATCATTCAGAGTGAAGATTCCCAAAATGCATCCAGTGACAAACCTCAGGATAATCCGCATCATTTTGAAACCGCACACAACATCTATCAGTCCGAGGTTGCGTTTTGGTTTTTGCTGTTTGGATTTTATTTTCAGGAGTGAACCACTATGAATTGCAACAGAAACCCACAGGTATTAGTGATTAATTGGATTAAGAATAACGGACGTCGTTGTGGGCATGCAGAGTAGCCGAGACATTTTGAGAGAGCACAGACGGAAGCACCTAGAGAAATGGTAAAGGCAAGATCAGGGAGGAGTAAGTGCGGGAGTTGGCCCTGCCCTTCCAGGGGAAATCAGACTCGGAGAAGGAGAATGACTCTGAAAGGAAACGATTTAAGCAGAATTCTTAACACAGAGTTCTACAGACAGTGAGCTAAAAGCAGTTCCATATAATCAGGCTATAAATTTAAATTTTTTAAGAAATGATAGTCAGTTTGACAGGAGGTGAGGGTTCAAATGATGGAGGTCACTGAGTGGTAAGCATGTTGTGGCCAATGAGGGCCATGTGAGGAATATAAGTGAACCAGTACTAGAGTTTAACGTAACACGAGGAATGAATTAAGTGAAGTGAGGATGGACCGAGGTAGTTTGGATATGGCAAGGTGGTCGGAGCGTCTGGCCCTATTGTGACCTATGGGGAGCTCATCTTTTTAGTTGGGTCCTTCTGGCATGCTGCTGAGCAACCCTAAAGGTGACCATCCAGCCACCTGCACACTCTGGTGTCAGCTTTCATGCTTTGTGATGTGTAGACAGGTGGCAGGGGTTTAGCGAATCAAGTTTGCATAGAAGACCTTTCTTCAGACACACATATCTGAATGCTACCAGCAACTTAATCACCTACTCAAACACAAAGCTATTCAAAACCATGATTGTTTTCTCCACGTTTTCACTCTTCAGGTTGCCATGCGATTACAGCACATATTTCCGAAGACACAAACTTCTTCCTAGGTGAAAACAAGCTAAGACTTAACAGAAAGCAGTTTTCTGAAAAGCACTGAATGATCCAATTGCAATTTTTTAATGCAAATGAAAAATGAAGTCCTGTTGGAGCAGCAGAGCCTCACTCCATAAATCATTCTGCCCTCTTGAGCATAGTTAATGCACTTCCAAATGTGGCACTATGGTCTGTTTAATTGAGCACTGAGGAGATTGTACAGCTGGTTGAACTTGGTACATATGCGAATACTGAACTTCTCCCTCAAGTACAGTGCTTAGGCTGTGCTGCCACATAGTTTGCTGGGTTTTCAACTAAAATTCCCTTTTAAACCCCAAGTCACTTGAGGGCAGCAATAAGAATGATGGTCATAATAGCCAAGTAACTAATTTTAAATGATGATAATTAATATTTATTAAAGACACAACATATGTCAAGCACTTTGAATGCATTCCCTTGTTTAAATTGTTCACAATACTATTTAGAAATTGATACAGTTGTTTACGTACTTCACCGAGGAAACAAACTGAAGAAGTATATGTCTTGCTTTATCATGGTAGTAAGAGGTAAAAGTCAGAAATGGATTGAGGTTATTTGACACCATTCCAGTTTATATAATTTATTAAACTGGAATTACAAAATTCCAGCTTATGTAATTAAAATTATATAATTAATTATGTAATTTTCACAATTAGATGCCATGCTTTCAGCCTCAATAAAAACCCTCTCCATTTCTAGGCAACTATCATTGTTCATTTGTGGCAAATTGAGGAAGATGCTAAGTAATGCATTCCAGACATTTTAGTTACATTTCAAAATAAATAATATTTCATTGTATCACGTCCAGGAGTTCAGTATAATAATTATTTTAAAAGCAAAATAGGCCAGGTGCAGTAGCTCCCACCTGTGATCCTAGCATTCTGAACGCTTGAGGTAGGTGGATTGCCTAAGCTCAGCAATTCAAGACCAGCCTGAGCAAGAGCAAGACCCCACCTGTCTCTAAAAAACAAAAAGCCAGGCATTGTGGTGGGGCCTGTAATACCCACTACTTGGGAGTCTGAAGCAAAAGAATCACTTAAGCCCAAGAGCTTGAGGTTCTATAAGGTATGATGCCATGGCATATTACCCAAGGGAATGAAGTGAGACTCTGTCTCAAAAAAAAAAAAAAAAGTAAATTAATAAATAAAATAAATAGCAAAATTATGTGACCTCCACTTTGTCCAGCTTAGATTTCAGGACTTTGAGGACAACTTTGTCAGTGTTCACTCAACTTGGAAGTTGATTTTTGCTGTAAAATACAAAGTTGTGCATAAACACCTTTCCCTAATTTGTGGAGATAAATTTCTAGAGTAAAAATATTAAGTATAAAGCTAAATAAATAATTAGAAAAATATTGTTAGTAAAGAAAGAAAAAAATTTGCAAAGAAAATATATTTTAATTCTTTTCTAGACATAATTATCCTTTTAATTATTTGATGTATATTAAAAAATGCATATCTTGAAACAACCATTACCATAGCATAATTTGTTAAACAGAAAGGATGTGCTAGAGATTAAAAACATAATTTATACAGTACACAGTAACAACAACAACAACAAAAAGTGCTTTAGGTATTTAGAGTATTAAATGTTACCCAGAAAATGTTGTGTTTTGTGTAAAGAGTAGTATGGCATAAATTAAAAAAAAAAAAAACCCTTTGTGGCCAGATAGATCTGTATATAAGTCTTAATTATATCAATTACTTGTTTTGTGGCCTTGAGAAAGCCCTTTGTTTTGTATCTCAGTTGCCTCATTAGTAAAAGAAGATAAACAAATAGTGCCTCATTTTAGACTTCTTTTAGGAATCCTAACATGGAACCCAACAGACCCTGACTGGCCAAAGAAATCCTGAGCTGGAAGCATTAAGTTACCTGATTTCAAATTATACTACAGAGCTACAGCAACTAAAACAGCATGGTACTGACATAAAAACAGGCATACGGAGCAATGGGAAAGAATAGTGAACCTTGAAATAAGTCCATTCATTTACAGTCAACTTATCCCCAACAAAGGCACCAAAAACATACATTGGCAAAAGGACAATCTCTTGACTTAGGAAATGGTGGTGGGAAAACTGAATATCCATATGCAGAAGACGTGAACTAGACCTCTACCTCTTGCCAGATACAAAATCCAAATCAGAATGGATTGAGAGTTTAAATGTAAGACATGGAGTTAAGAAATTACTAAAAGAAAACTGTGCGGGAATGCTTCAGGACATTGATATGCATAAAGACTTCTTGAGTAAGACCTGAAAAGCATAGATAACTAAAGAAAAATGGACACATGGGATTGCATGAAACTATAATGCTCCTACAGCAAAGAAAACAATCAACAGATTTAAGAGACAACACAGAGTATAAGAAAATATTGCCATACTATCAATGTCACAAAGAATTAATGAGCAGAATATATAAGGAGCTCAACCAACTTAATAGCATAAAACATATAATCTTATTTTAAAACTAGGCAAAATAAGAGAATAGACATTTCTCAAAAGAAGATATACAGATAGCCAACAGGTATGTGAAAAAATTGCTTAACGTCACTAATCATCAGAGAAAGGAAAATTAAAACTACAATGAGCTATCATCTCTTTACATTTAAATTGAATTTTCTCAAATGACAGCAATTACAGGTGCTACCAAGGATGTGGATAAACCCTTCTACATACTGGGGATGTCAATTAGTACAAACACAGTGTGGAACAGTATGCATGCTCCTCAAGATAACTAAAAATAAATGCAACATATGAACTGATAATTTCAATACTGGATATAGATTCAAAAGAAAATATATCAATGTAGCAAATATGTATCTGCTGCCTCATGTTTACTGCAGCACTATTTACAAGAATACAGACATGGAATCAACCTAGGTGTCCATCAATAGACTGCTGGATAAATATTAAATATAATGTGGAACACGTACCAAATGGAATATTATTCAGTCATAAAAATGGAATTCCATAATTTACAACAACCTGCATGGAATTAGAGAACATTATAATCAATGAAATAAACCAGGTACTGAATGAGAAATATCACATGTTCTCATGTTATTAGGAGCTAAAAAATAATAATTTTGTGAAAATAGAAAGAGGCGTGATGGTTACCAGAAACTGAGAATGGTAGTGGATAGGGGAGAATATAAAGGAATTGGATAATAGATTTAAAAAATGCATTAAAATGGAAGAAAAAAGATCTGGTGTTTGGTAGCTCAGTAAGGCTACAGTAGTTAATAATTATTCATTATATATTTCCAAATGACTAGAAAAGTGGAGCTGGAATATTCCTAACACAATAAATGGTACATTCTTGAGGTAAGGGATGTCCTAGTTATCCTGACTTGATCATTATACATTGTATACTTGTATTGAAATTTCATATATACCCCATAAAGATGTACAATTGTTATGTGCACATAAAAATTAGAATTAAAAACATTTTAAAAGGTGGAAAAATCTTATTACATAGTGAGTATTTGAAGAGGGAATCATTATATAAACTCTGAGAATGTAATAAGTGTCAGTGTTTTAACAAAGAACAACAAAATTTGATTTTGATATTTAACATATGTAATAAATAATGAACATTCATACATTTGGATAAGTTTAACCATAACCTTATTTGCATTTAAAAATAACATTATAAAAATGAGTGACTTTTTATTTCATTAATTTATAAGTCAACTGGACTACTGGATTAGAAAATAAAAAGAATTTTAAGAATTAACAGTGATATTGCAATTTCTACATTGTAAGTATAGTATATATGTTACCTTATTTTTCTTTAAAGAACTCAATAAAGAAACAGCTATTCAATCACCATAGTAGGAATCAGTTCTGTATCCTACCCCATTAATGATGCCCACATTTTAACTGCTAAGAAATTAGATACGTAGAATTGTTTGTTTATTTATTTATTTATTTATTTTTTGGTGTGCAGTTTTTGGCCAGGGCTGGGTTTAAACCCACCACCTTCTGTATATAGTACCCTACTCCTTTGAGCCACAGGCACCACCCTGTTTATTTATTTTTGTATGTATGTGCATATATATGTAAGTTACATGGATCACTTCAGTAATGTTAGATTCATGGCTGTAAGTGTGCCTGTTAAGTAGGTTTTTGCAAATCCTCTTGTCCCCCACCTTCCCACTTTATTTCCAATGAGTTTTGCTTCCTTTTATGAGCATATTTGCTCCTCAGTTAGTTCCAATGTAACAGTGAATACATGGAGTGTTTGTTTTTCCATTCTTAGACATTTCACTTAGGATAATGGTCTCCAGTTCTATCCAAAGTCATATTTCTTTTAGAGTGAGTTTGTTAGTCCACTCATGAAATGTTAGGTATTTGAGTTGATGACACATCTGTGCAATTGTGAATTGTGCTCCAATAAACATTTGAGTGTAGGTATCTTTTTAATAAAATGATTTTGTTTCCTTTGGGTGAATACCTAATAAAAGGATTGCTGAATCAAATGGTCATTCTACTTTTAGTTATTTGAGGAATCTCCATACTGTTCTCCATAGAGGTCTGACTAATTTGCAGTTCCATAAAACTGTCTAAGTGTTTCTTTCTCTTTGTAACCATACCAGCACCTATTGTTTTTGGACTTTCTAACAAAAGTCATCTAACAAGGATAAAGTGATAAGTCATTATGGTTTTAATTTGCATTTCTCTGATGTTTATTAGTGGCATTGAGCTTTTTTTTTTTTTTAATATTTCTTGGCCATTTTTCTATCTTCTTTTGAAAAGCTCCTGTTCATGTCTTTTGCCCCCTTTGTAATGGGGTCATTTGTCTTTTTCTTGCTGATTTGCTTGAGTCCTTAGTAGATTCTGGTTATTAGATTTTTATCAGATGTATAATTTTGTGAATATTTTCTCCCACTCTATAGGTTGTCTATTCGCTTTGTTGATTATTTCCTGGGCTGTGCAAAAGCTTTTTAATTTAATCATTCCCCGTTTATTTATTTTTCTTGTTACTGTGATTGCCATGGAGAACGTATTTTCTTCAAGTATCCTTATGGTCTCTTGTTATTGAATTAATTGCAGTGAGAACTTCAGATTCTGTTTCATTCTTCTTCGTGTTGTTATCTAAGTTTCCCAGAAGCATTAATTGAATAGGGACTCTTTTCTCCAGTGTATATTGTTGTCTGTTTTTTCAAAGATCTTTTGGCTGCATGTTAATGGTCTTATATCTCAGTTTTCCATTCTGTTTCATTGGTCTATGACTCTATTTTTGTGCCCATACCATGGTGTTTCTGTTACTTCAGCCTTGTAGTATGGACTGAATTCTGGTAATCTGATGCCTCCCAATTTTTTCCTTTTGCTTAAGATTGCATTGAATATTTGGGCTCTTCTGTGGCTCCAAAAGAAGAGCAGTATAATATTTCTAGATTTGAGAATATAATGTTGGCATTATGATAGGGATTGCATTGACTGTATACATCACTTTGGGTAGTATGGATATTTTAATAATGTTGATTCTACCATTCCATGAGCATATGTTTTTCCATTTGTTCCTTTCATCTAACATTCTTTTCTCAGTGTTTAGTAGTCCCCTTTGTAGAAATCATTCACCTCCTTTGTTGAGGATATTCCCAGATTTTTTTTTTATTTGCTTTGTTGCCATTGTGAATGGTATTGAGTCTTTGATTTGACTCTCAGCTTGGCTGCTTTTGTGTATAGAAATGCTACTGATTCTGTACCCTAAAGCTTTGCTGGACTTATCAATTCTAGGAGTCTCTTAGTGGAATCTTTGGGGTTCTCTAGGCATAATATCAGATCATCAGCAAAAAATGATATTTTGACCTTCTCTTTTTCAATTTGGAAAACCTTAATTTCTTTCTCTTGCCTGATTTCTCTGGTTAGTTCTTCCAGCATCATGTTGAATAGAAATGGTGACAATGGAGATCCTGGTCTTACACCAGGTTTTAATGGGAATGCTTTCAACTTTTCCCTATTCATTATGATGTTTTCTGTGGGTTTATCATACATGGCTTTTGTAATTTTTCGATATGTTCCAGAATAAAGCATTTGATTAAAAATCACCACTTCATGATAAAAACCCTCCACAGACATAGAATTCAAACTCTGACAGTCAGAGCCTAGCACTAGCATTTAAGAATATTCCCTATTTATTTGTGCTAAACCAACGTGACAGTCAAAATGCCACATTATCATTTTATACCTTCAATTCTAGAATTTTAATCTGCGGAAATAAGAATGTCAACCAGAAACACAATTTTGCACAAAGACCCTTATTTTTCTTTCAGGAAAAACTATTTTATTTGATTATTTGGTTATTTTGAATTAAAAAACAGTATGAGAAATAAAGCCTTAGCTATAGCTAATCATTAATTCCCATAGTTTTTAAAAAATCCTAATATGTAGAGGAAAATTTTACAAAATATCATAGTTTCTGAACTTATCTAGCCACTTATGTCTTCACGAGCAGCTTTTAAAAGTTAACTCCATTTGTACCTTCCTGAGACAAAGGGAAGGGGGTCATTATACTACCTGAAGTCACATTTAGAAATGAAACCTAATATAGTATAGAGAATAATGATGGCATAGTAGTCCCAAGGTCATAGGGTTTCAAGATACATAGATGTCGTCAATATGGGTGGTTGAGGGAATGAACCTTAGGGAAGAAAAGAGAGTTATTCTGTTATTTTAGTTCCCACAAATAGCCAAGAAGAAGACCCAAAACCTGAACCCATGTCCACTCTCCCCATCCTGTTGGCAGGTAAACCTTGCCTAATAAGTTGCTTTTCTTCTGTGAGTTACACATTCGCACATCCTTTAACTGTATAAAGGTCACATCCCATCTGTATGGGATTTTTATATCTATTAATTATGCACATACAGTTTGTTTTATTAAACTTCAGAATAAAGTTTTTTTCATAAACACTGGTTTTATTTAAAACAGTGTCATTATAAAGGGACAGACCCTTGGGTGGTGCCTGTGGATTAAGGAGTAGGGTGCTGGCCCTATATACTGGAGGTGGTGGCTTCAAAATGGACCACGCCCTAAAACTGCAAAAAATTAAAAATAAAGGGGCAGACACATTAAGTCGTTTCACTGTGTATCATGAGAACCAAAAGCTGTCAGCAACTATTCTGTAACAAACCACTGGATTTGGTGAAGGATAGAAGATGAACACAAAGCTCAATGTCACTAGGACTTTTTTTTTTAATTCTGTCATCAAATAATAGTGTGTACAGCTAAATTGATTAGTTCTTGAAATTTCTCTTCTCCTATAAGAGGTTAACATACACAAAACTCAAGAGCAAGAGGAGGACTCCTAAGAAGAAAGGAAGACATACATACATAGGGAGAAAAAGTACAACTTTTAAGAATATAAAACTGAAACTTAAAACCTATTAAAGTCAGCGCTGTTCACAGGGTTAGCAGACAGGCAGGTCTGACTACTTAAAAGAGCTGTTAGTATCACCAGGCTGTATTTAACAAAGCAATATCAATGTTATGTTTACTGTTAGAGATTTACCAACTAAAAAAACTGGGAAGGCTAATATTAAACTGTGAAAAGTCCTGAGGGAACCCATGGAAAAAAGTAAAGTGCACCAACTCAGCTGTTGGAGCTGTGCGTCTACTGCAGATAAATTACATAGGGAACCATTGGAATGGATCTACTTCAGATTTACGTTCTTTGTGAAAGAATCATGTCTTTAGGATTGAAATAATTAATTAATTTTACCACTATTATTAAAGACACAGATGGCAACTCTGAAGTCACGAGCGTGGTGAATCTTCATTCTGCCCCTGGAGTTATATGCCATTTCTTATTTCTTTTACCATTTGTGTGTTTCATTGATCTCTGCCAAACCTAAACTGTGCTTATTGTGTCTTGCAAAAATGAAAGACAAATTACTTGGAAACAAATATCAGAAATGTGTTCAAGATATTAAGAGAAGCCTCCCTGGCACCCCAACTAAAAGTCACCTCTTTAACCATAATGGATTTGAATGTTATCGTGAAAGTTATGAAGTTGTTTATGGTAATGATTTGAAGGAATTTACCCTTCAAACAAGGTCAGTAAATTGTATCTGGCATCCTAACTGGTCTTTCCACCCCCTAGTCTGTGTTGCCTCTGAGCAGCTTTTCCTCAGCTGCCAGGGAGAAGGTGCTAAGATGCCAATTTAAATGTCTCTCCAGGCTTTAACTCCCCTGAAGTCCCCTCTATACACACGCTGGTTTCATAACACAGTGTCACCTCCTTAGCTGAGCACTCAGACTAATTTAAGATGTGGTTTTTCACTTTCCTTGTAACCTCTGCTTCCTCCAATTACCTACATATATTCAAGGTTCCAATTCCCTGTATTCTTGACACCAAGCCCCTTATTTTTACACAGATTTTTTAGCAACCCAGCATGGCTCTTTATTTAGTGTGACTTCATGCTCATACTAAGAGACCAACATTTAGAATCACAGATAAAGATTTTCTTCTCAGTTCTAAGTTTTTCAGCATGATTTATTCCAAGGAGACTAGTGTAATCGATGACAGACACAAGACATTCTATACACAGATGCTGAATGAGAAAATAGATGATTGAACAAATGAAATAAATCAGTGACTGCCCTGACACTAAATGTAAGATGAATCAGCTAAGCAAAAAATTGCTGGGATACGTGGATTCCTGCTTCAGCTTTTTTATATGATGGAAGGAAAGTGAGCAATACAAATTTCCAGTGCACTTAATGTTAGGAAAATGTCTTCAACTTAAAAAGACCTTTTTGTGTGTGTTAACCTCTTATAGGAAATGAAGAACTTCCAGAATGTCCCTACCTGGGTTTACACACTATTTGGTGACAAAGAATTTTAAAAAAAGAAGTATTATTGACATAAATCTTCGTGTTCATTGTATATCCTTCACCAAATCCAGTAGTTTGTTGTAGTACATTTTCTGATAAAATCTTCTGGATTTTTCCATTCTTATAATCCCCTCAACCTTGGAAAGTACTAGCTATTTGAGATAAAAGTTTTTGGATACACAAGTGAATAAATGAATGAGAAATTAAGTGAAAAAATATTTCTGAGACAGGTATTAAAATTCTCACCAAAGAAAAATGGTGATTTTGTGAAGAAAAATACAGTAGGCATCAAAATCTATGAATACCATCCTTAGCTCTGCCATTCTCTACCTGTGTTTCCTTGACGAGACTCCCTGCCTGACTGCTCTGGTCCCCAGCCTGAGTCCTGTCCTGGTACTTTTCTTTGCTTCTTATCCTATTCATTCTCTTTCCTTCTTATTTCATACAATCTCTCTGGAAAATGCTTACTACTAACCTCCTTAGTCCAGTATTTCATAAATTTATATTTCCAGTTTAGATTCCATGGTAATTGCTAAACAAATACATTGTGTACTTTCCATATGCTGGGTACTTTTCTCTAAATGTACCACAGATTTGACATGTTTATAATTGAACAAATAATCTTTACCCCCCTTCCAAAAAAGCACCCCTATTTCTTATGTGTATAGTGATACATCTCAGTTAATGATAATGCCACCCATTTGTCCAAATGATAAGTCTTCCTAAATCCTTGACATTCAAAACATGCCACCAATGCTACTCTTTAGACACCAGGCAAGGTATTTGCTCTAGTTGGCACTCATTGGTCCTGACATGACCCACACCTCTCCAAACACTCCCCAAGGCGGCTGTAACAACTGTCTTTACTGAAACTTTAAAATCCTTCCTCTACAGTGTTTCTGTAGCGCGCTTAAACACACACACACACACACACACTGGGCACAGGTAATTTATTTAACTGTTACCTTCTCGCTTCCATCCACAGGCCTTTTCCTGTATCTCTCAGGGGAAACACAACTTCTTCTCTAGGGACCGTCCTCCACTTCTCTGTCCAGTTTCAATGTCTATGGCT
>CAUYQV010078453.1:0-14918 GCA_963574575.1 Galagoides demidoff
CTTTTTTTTATTAGATCATAACTGTGTACATTACTGCATTTATGGGGTACAATGTTCTGATTTAATATGCAATTTGGAATGTTTACATCAAACCAGTTAACATATCATTCACCTCACTTATTTAATTGTTGTGTTTAGACATTTATACTCTGCTATTAATATATTTGACATATGTGTTTGCAATATACACAGTAGGTGAAGTCCCATCAATTACCCTCCCTCCATCTGTTCCCGCCCTTCTCTCCTTTCCTTGGGCTATAATTGTGTTTTATCATATTTGCACCAGAATGTTTATTGTAGCCCAATTCATAATTGCCAAGTCATGGAAGCAGCCAAAATGCCCATCGACCCATGAATAGATTAACAAATTGTGGTATACCATAATACTATGGAATATTATGCAGCTATAAAAAGATGGAGACTTTGCCTCTTTTATGTTTACATGGATGGAGATAGATCACATTCTTCTTAGTAAATTACCTCAAGAATGGGGAAAAAATGCCCAATATGCTCAGTACTATTGTGAAATCAATATATAACCTCCCTCCTGTATTTTCAATCTCTGACTTTTTCATCTCATCCAGATAGAGCAACTTTTACGTTTTTAAAAGAAATTAACTCACAGGCCCGACCTGGATAATCTTCCTATTTAAAAAGGTCCACTGACTGGAATCTTTAAATATAACCTGCAAAATCCCTTCATTGCTTGCACTTAGATTCATATTTGATTCAATAAATAAGAATCAAGACTCTCAGAGGGTGGAACTCATCTTTAGAACTCTTGGCTACCAAAAATGTTTGCTATTTGGAAAATTATTAAATTAAAATTTCAACCTTTAAAAATAAAGACTTTGTCAGACTAAACATTAACATTCCCTTCAAGAGATGAGAAAATTGAGACTGATTGAAGAATTTTTTTTCTGGTAGATAATTCCATCTAGCTGACTCTGAATAATCCCAGCTATGTCTGATTATATAAGTCAGTTTCCAGCCAAATCAAAGCATAGATATTGGCAAATACGTATTTGAGAGAATGTAAAATTGACATTTTTTACTACTCTGCATAGGACATCTATGTTAAAAGTGGCTAACTCTAATAGATACTTTTTCTTCCAGTAGAAGAGTGTAAAAAACTCAAGAGCCTAAGAACATTTTTTTACTTAGCTCTTCCCATTGTCTGCAGGTTTTGTATCCTGATACCTCTTGCTAAAACGCCTAATCCTTGTTTCCAAATCTTTTACTTTCTCTCTTAATTGTGGTTCCTCTCCACGGGTTTTCTCTCATATAGGACTAGTTTCAATTTACTGCTTTGTGGCATTTTCACATTTCAAGCACCCAGTCCGTTTAGAAGGATTAGAAATTTAAGCTTCTTAATGTGTTTCTTGAAAAAAGCTTTTCTTGGTGGGAGACGGGGAAACCTAAGACAAACTGTATTTTAAGTAAATGACCTTTAATTTCTTCTGATGTATATCAATGGATTCAATTTCCTTTTCTAAATTTTTAATACATGTTCTTTAAAATAATTTGAAAAAATTTTAAACAGCAAAATCATCACTTAAAATATCTTGATATTTGATTGTCCCTTCTTATTTGTACATTTTAGTTGAGAAATTCATAAAAATATACGAATCCACAGGGATTTATATGATGAAGGGAGAAAAAAATTACTAATCCTAATTATATTTCTGTAAATTTAGTGTTTAATAGATCATGGTGACTAATTAGGCCAATGTTTTATATTGCCCTTTATGTTATTGATTGTTCTTTTTTATAAGTTGTGAATATCTTGCCCTGTGTTTTAGGTAATGTGTTGCTTTATTGAGGTATGAAAATCGTACATGCCATGAAATTCATCATTGTAACTGCAATTCTGTTATTCAGTGAATTTATACTGTTTTACAACCATTATCACAATCCAGTTTTATAATATTTTCACCACTTTAAAATTCTGAAGTTTCAGATTGCAGTCAACCCTGGCTTTCATATTTGATGCCAGACAATTATTAAAATATCTAATATATATTATAGAGGCATATGTATACTTTTTTTTGTTTTTTTCCAGACATTTTATTTAAGTGAAATAATGCAAATATATGGTCTTTTCAGACGTGGTTTTTCACTTTGCAAAATGTTTTTAATACTCATCTATGCGCTTAGATACATTAGTAGTTTCTTTTAATTGCAAAATAGCATACATTGTATTAATACACTATATTTTGCTTATCCATTCATCAGTTGATGACTATATATCTCAGTTTATGGCTATTACGAATAATGTTTCTATGTACATTTGCTACAAATCTTTGTTTGGAAATAGGCTATACGGATAGACACCTAGGAGTAGAACATTATATTATGTCCAAGTAAATATTTAATTAAGAAATTTTACACTGTTTTCCAGTGAAACTATACAACTTTTTTATTGCACCAGCAACACATAAGGGTTTTGGTTTAAACCTTCTCACCAATACTTAGTGATAGCAATATTTTTGTTGTACTCCTTCTTAGCAATGAGTAATACCATTTTCTTGAGACTTTGTATTTTACCAATTACTAACGATTATGAAAATCTTTCCATGGGCTTACTAGACATTTGTATATTTCTTAGAGGAAATGTCTATAGAAATCCCTATCCATTTTTATTTTGGCTTTCTTCTTATTATCCAGGTGGGACCCAAGTAATCGTAAGGGTGACAAGATAGAGAGTTAATGTGACTTCTTCATATCTGAGGTCAGCCCACATTTTAAAACAAATATAATAGGATCATCACTGGTAGGATTAATGGTTTTTCTGCCTGGATTGCTCTCCTTTTCACCTTGTAATCTACCCTTATTTGAGCTAATAGACATGAATTCCCAGTGCATTAGAGCAGGGGTGTCCAACCTTTTGGCTTCTCTTGGCCACGGTGAAAGAACAGGAGTTGTCTTGAGCCACACATTAATCACACAAACAAAACTAAAGTTGACGAGAAAAGGGAAAGTCCATACATAATTTTTGTGATATTTGCTACCAAAGATAAGCAAGAGTCCTCACATAATAATACTAATTAAACAGGGACCTGCTCAGAGAGTCTTGGGATCTACTATCACCAAGTGGGTCCCAAGTTTCTGATCACTAATATAGAAAATGTATATGTCTACATAAGAACATGTCTTTTGGGGGGGGATATTTTTAAGATTAAAAGTAAAGAAAAGTAGACAACATAAAACTAGTGGGAAATTTGACAATGTATTTGAAAAACTGATATCAATATCTGGTTTAATGGAAGCAGTTGTAATTCTCAATGCATTTTCAAGGTGCTCATCAGATATTTTGGTTCTAATTTGATTCTTAATGTGCTTCCTTCCTGAAAATGCTGACAAATGTAGGTGATGACCAAAAAGATGACATGAATAAGGGGTAATTGTGGAGAGGGGAAGATTTATCTCTGGGAGGATAAAACCTATAAAAGTACAATTAGAGACATGAGCAAATTTTTTAATTAAATTTTTCACTAATTGTCAGATTGATGCTTTATGCATTACATTTAATAATTGGCAGGTAAAGTATTTGTGTTGACTAAAAATGAAATCCAAATGCACGAAACTATTGATTACTTCCCCAGAAATCTTGAACTCTGTTTTCAAATCATTGCATCAAATCGAGAAGTGGGGCTGCACATTTTTCACTGTTGACAGGACTGTGTTTAGTAGATATATTGAAATTCATAAAATTATTTGCATTAGTGTGAGCTTGCCATAATTTCGGTTTCATTTGGAATGCTTTCATGGTTTGAAATATTGTATTAGTAAGTTGGTTTTTACCTTAAAAATGTTTATTTACCTCATTTAAATTAGACATTAAACCCACTAAAAATGCTAAATCTGTAAGCCATTTCAAGTTTTGACACAAATTTAGTTTTTGATACCATAAATGAATTAATAACATATTACAAATCATAAAATATTTCAAATACTTAGCCACCTTACTTCCAAAAAGTAGATGAGGTTGCCATAGTCAGCCATTGATGCTTTAAAGAATTCCTGGAATTGGCAGTGATTCAATCCCTTGGCCTTTATGACAATTGAAGAGTATCGATGACAATTTGCCTGATGCTCTCCATTTTTAATGCTTTTGGGTAGAAGTTTCTTGATGTATACTGCAAAGATACTTAATCAAACATGAATTTGGGGCAGCAATTATGGCTTTGATAAGTCCTTATCTCTTACCTCTTTTACATCGCTGGGCACCATCAGTTACTTACTATACCAGACATAGACCAGATATTCTTACTATACCAACAAAATCACTTTTACATATTTTTTACTGTTTTATATAAATCTCTTGATTCAGTTGTATCTTTTAATAACATGAAAGCAACCATTCCTTTATATTTGTCATCCATGCTTCTAAGAAAAATGGCAACTTGAACTGTAGTATCAGTACTGCCATCTGTTTGGGATCTAGGGTCTCAGTTCCCCAAACCCAGCTTACTTGGTTACTTGGCTGAGCTAGAAGGTTCAACTGAGGCTTGGTAGTAACCAAGAGCAAAAATGAGTGGAACTTGACAATTAAATTGGAGTAGCACAGGTGGTGTGGATAGAAAGCAAAGTAACTCAAACAAGTTTGGGGATAACAAAGAGATTTTTATTTAAGGAAAAAAAAAGAGAAAGTTTAGAGCACTTTGAAAGAGAGTTGGAAGTGGGTTTTTCTCATGGAGAAGAAAAGATCAGTGAGACTGGAGACTCAAAGGCTGGGGCTGGGTGGTATGTGGTGTGGGTATAAACACCCTTTCCCCTTGAAATTGATTGTAGCTCTTTCATTGGCCTCTCTGCACCTCCAGGCGCTACAGCCCTTTTCTATTGGTTATTATCTCTTTGTGCTAGTCATAATTTACTTAGGTTACTTGATATCCACATTCTTATGGGCCCTTCAGATTTTCTGGTTTATCAGGCCAGGTTTCCTCCCACCGCCTTCCCTGGAACCCCCTTTTTTAGTGTCCCTTCTTATCATCCATTGCCAAACCCTAAATTAGCAGTTATATTCTCTAGTCTTCTTATGATAGATTTCTCAATTCACTTGACTATCTTCTGGTAAGATAAACTGATTTTAGAAATGTCCCTTTTTTTTTATCAGGGTGAATTATGTCAGCCGTGCCTTCCATATATTGCTTTACAAAATCCACCACCGGTCAATGGTTTTGAGTACTTGGCATATTAAATATGCAACCACATATCTAGCTTGCATGGTAGAATCTGTCTGAGTTGCTATTTTTTAAAACAATTTTTGTTGAGAAGACAGACCTTTTTTCAGTTTCTCTATTTTGTCCTTGTGACACAATATGCAACGAATTTGGCAGCATGGTTTTGCATATAATGCCTTTTCAAATATAGTCACTGAAAACTTGCACATATTCCCTACGAATGAAGCAGAGCGCTTTGCTGTTTGCATCAACAAAAAATGTCATCATCTGCTCACTTTTCATTGAACAATCTTCCCTCATCCATAATTGTTCTTTTGGGGGGTTCTGTTTTTTTTTTTTTTTTGAGATATATGAACCATGTTGGGATTAAAAACTAATGATAGATAAAGGAGTACATTTACTTTTATTATGAAAAATAATTGATAGAAAAATAGAAAACAAGGTTTGGGTCTTTCTACATTTCAGCTGCTAAAGTGGGATGAGACAGAGGGCTGAATGTAAAACACGGCTGGTGATATGTGAGGTGCTGCCAAGGTATGAGGGTGCCCTTAATAATCAAATAGGAATGCTTACCTGATTTCTAAATAACATTAAATGATGAACAACCTGATGATAAGTTGAAATATTATCAAAAATCGCTGCCTTGTCAAATCATCATGAGCACATATATGTCTCACGGCATCAATTCGATTATGTGCACTTGGAAGTGAACCCACTGGAAGCCACACACCATAATAAAACGGAAGCTGGGCATGTGTACAAATAGCGAGAACATACATATGTTTATTTTGTGTGACACGACATTGTCATCTGCCAAGTTCACACTTGAAAACTGCATAATTAGTTGCCATAAAAAAAAAAAAGCTCATATTGTTGTAAGTTTATGATTTTGTGTTCACATTCATAGCCCTTCTGGGGTGCGTGCTGCCCATGGGCCACAGGTTGGGGCGCCTTGTCTTGGAACAAGGTACTAAAACTGTGACTCCTGTATCCAAATTATTTCCATGACTTAAAATTCTTTTAAATCTCTAGGCCCCACCCACACTTGCAAAATCAGAAACTCTGGGATAGGGCCCAGACACTCGTGTTGGCACAGTCCCTCTAAGTGATTTTTGTGGTTTGCTACAGTTTGAAAGTCACTTGTACATAGAAAAATTTTCATGAACAAACCACAAAAGAAATTCCTTAAACTTTTGGGTTGTAATTTTTTAAATAAAATTACCTACCTATTACCTACCTATTATTTTAGAAAAGAGACCTCTTTTCCATTTTAGCTATCTAGTTTAATTTCACTCCCTCTTTCTCATCAAAAATATAGACTATTGAGCATTTTTAGAGAAAAAGAACAATTTGAACAACCTTTCTCTCATGCTAGCTACTTCCTACCAGTTAGTTCGTGAACACTCAGCTTCACAGGTCAGGGGATGAAATATTTGTCTCCACCACAGTGACAAATGTAATTTTGTATAACCTTTCAATCCTAGTCCTATGTTGGGTACTTTTTTTCTAAGACATTGAAAATAAATTTTTGAATCCAGGATCTCAGTGTCTGCTCATCAATAGAATAGTCAAAAAATGTTATAGTTTAAGTATACAGGACCTTATTAATCAGGATCAGTGATTAAGAGTCCCTAAGTAAGGAAAAAAAAAATGACAGAAGAGGTAGTCTAAGTAAATGTCCATTGAAAACTATGATTCTTACAATTCAGTTACATGTTTTATAAACAGACAAGTCATGTCATACAATGCTGCAATGAAGGCTACGTTTACCTGTGAGTGACCATCAAAATGACCACGTTTTAAACAAGGTAGAACTTTTTCTGTCACAGAGCAATCTGGAAGTAGATGAACTCGGAAAGGGGCATCTTGTTTTAAAGCCTCAATTCTACATGTAGGTTCCACTTAGAGCTCAAGAGTAGTTTTGAAGCTTCAGCATTAAATCCATGTTTCAGTTAGTAGAGAAAGAAAGTCTCAGACTAAATTGTTCCTCTTCCCTTTGAGAACAAATTTTACTCACTGCTTCGAATAAGATTTCCTCGACTAAAATGTACTAACATGGGCATATCTAACTAGAAAAGAGCTTGATACATCTGGGCTCTCCCCTCCTAGTGGGCAACCATTTTTCCACAGCATGAATCAAGGATTCTATAATGAAGAATGAAGAAATGGACATCATTGCACAAGACTATACAACACCTGTGGTCTCTGAAATCTTCACGTTTTATATTTTCTTCTTTATTGTCAAATTGTCGTATTTATTTCATTTATTTTTCATTTATTGTCTTCTTTATTGACTAATCTGTATTGTTTTTTAATATGGTAAGTTTTCAGTACATAAAAACATCAAAATATTGGACATGCACTTTTACCTTCGCCTTATTTTTTATTTAATTTTTAATTCAGGACAGCAATTCTATTTTTCTTATTTGTAATTTGTAATATAGATGTAGTCCTTAAACTTTAACAGAGTAAATTGGCTTCTACTTCAACCTGCCTCACTAACTCAGTCAGATAAAATGTTTTTAAAATACCAATTATGTCCTGAATGAAGTAGTTACTTCTCAGTGCTTCTAGTAAGTTATCTTCATAAAAATCAAGAGGGTTTGCATTCTTTGAATTAGAATTACTCTTTCAGCGTTGTGCTCAAGAACTCCTAAGGCAATCATCTTCAAAGTCTTTTCTCTGCTGGGTGGTTGTCTGCACAGCATTTCACAGAGCCTGTGCTCATTCATTCTACAGGGACCTAATGTAGTTTTTTCTGCAATTACCAGACGGATAGCCTAGAGTCAGGCAGTACTTTCTATTTTAAATGTACTGGAATTTAAATTTTCATTGAACAACACATCACATAGCTGTAACTTAAATTGAAACCAACTATAGTATAACCAAAAGAAGGAAAATAAATCACCTTCCAAAGTAATTGGCAGAACAAAGCTAATATTTATAACGCAAGAGAAATGATGATCTTAGTATAACACTAAGTGAGGCAATCACAATGAAATTTAAATTTCTCTTGATTTTCTAGGCCTTTGTTGGAAGAATTTCTAACCTTTGACCAATTTTTTTTACAAAGCCATCTGCAATACTTCACTGTTAATAAAGTGATTTTTATAAAATGCTGCTTTTATAATGTTCGTAATGCAAAACTATAGAGGTAAAACACAAACATTATGTTTAAAATAAAGAATAGAATTTTGACACAACAAAGAATGTCCTTAACTTAAAAATATTTACAACATTGAAAGTATACTAGTTAATTATTAAGAAGGCATAAATTCAAAGACTAGTCCTATGAACATCCTATATAGTAAGTGATAAAAAAAAAATGGTTGCTGAGGTCAGTGACTGTGGCTCGAGGAGTAGGGCACTGGCCCCATGTACTGGAAGTTGCGGGTTCAAACGCAGCCCCGGCCAAAAACTGCAAAAAAAAAAAATGGTTGCTGAACAAAAAGCAAATTAATGAATAGCATATTCAAATTTCATAAGTTTAAGGCTTTCTCTAAAGTGAAACTTGCATATGAATTTTAGTCCACATATACTTTCGTTTGACCTCCATAAAAATTTTTTAATATTAGTTGATTATAATTATAATAAATACTAACTTTGCTTACTTTCTATAATTTGTTTATCGCACACAATATGGACTCATTAGACATTCACAGACTTCTATTTTTTTTTTTAATTTTACGTTATTTGTTTTATAGTTCAGAGTAAGGGTCTTACTCTGTAGCCTGGGCTTCAATACAGTGGCATCAAAATAGCTCACTGCAACCTCAGTACACCTGGGCTCAGGTGATACCACTGCCTCATCTGCAAACGTAGCTGGGGCTATAGGTGTTTGTTATCATGATAAATTTTTAGAAGTGGCCCAGACAGTTTTTTTTTTTATTTTTTATTTTTTATTTTTTTGAGACGGAGCCTCAAGCTATCCCCCTGGGTAGAGTGCCATGGCATCACAGCTCATAGTAACCTCCAACTCCTGGGCTCAAGCGAGTCTCCTGCCTCCACCTCCCAAGTAGCTGGGACCACAGGCGCCCACCACAATGCCCGGCCACAGATAGTTTGTTAATACAAATGTGTCTAAATTGTTTTTGTATCGCCCCAATTTTAGAAAATATGATGAAAAATGAATATGTGACTGAAAACATTTTACCCTTCCAATATTACTTCTTAGCCTTCTAGAACACCAACAATATTGGATAATTACATGGAGACTTGGAATATGGCCAATATAAAAAAGACAGAGTTTTGGTCTTCAAATGGGTTATTTTTATCTGGAAAATCTGAAGGAAATAGAGCTTCTTTAGGGACCCACATTATAGCAATTCTAACTTCCCTGTCCAGGATGGATCTTGCGTATAGAGTAGTCAGTAAGAAAGGCAGAAGAGATGTTAAGTTAGGCAATTAGTCAGACATTGCAGTTAGGGAGATGCAGTTAGGCTGTTTTGGACAGACTCGGGTCAGGTTGAGCTGGATTATTGTGGGACTAGGTCTAATCAGCAGTCAAGGCCTGACAGGTGTAAGACCTTATGGATGAGTTATTTTGGGAAGCTGGTTGTTTTGGGAGAACAATTAACTTCCCTGGGGCTTTCCAATGTGGAAAGTTATTATGGGAACAGAGTTGATCAAGACCCTCAAAATTTGTGCATAAAATCCAAGCACTGCATTCTTCATGACACCTATAGTGGCTAGGACCGGGCTGGCTTGCTGTCTAATCATTAAAATAAATTTTTCCTCTCTTGCTAACACTTGCTCTTGCTCTCTTTAATTATATCGGCATCTACCGTGAGCCATCAGCATGCTGGCCTGACTGAGGGTTGGGGGTGGAGAACCAAAGACCACAAAAGGAACCCAAAGGATCGCAGACAACAGCAACACCAACAAAGAAGATGAGGTTGCCAGGAAGCCATTGAGGAGAAATCTACATGGCATAATGGAAAAGAACAAATCTGGTGCTCTTCGGGACACTCCTTATGGTCAATGTCATATAACCATACAAGTTCTGGCATTGCCAATGCCTAAATACCTTCTTAAATGTTACAGCATATTTAACACTTTGGTGGAAAGTGTCATGATGTATGAGAATACTGATCTATGCAACTATATCCAATTGCACAAAAATTAAAGCCTCGGGGTTTCTTTAAGTCAGCTAACTCTGGAAAAATGCTGCTAAGGATATTAATTGGAGCCTCATATCTGTGGCACTGAGATTAGTACTTTCTCAGAGAAAGAGTGTGTTGCAGAAAGTTACAAATACTGCCCTGCAGCTCGTAGGAGAAACATAAATGTCAGGAACCAATGATCCAGCTAGAAAGTGAAGAACTGGTTTTCTGTGTTATTGTATCATGCTTATCCCTACATGAAATTTCTTCTAAAATAAATTTTAGGAAGGGACCCATATAGGGTAGCTTCCATGTCCAAATTGTCCAAAGCTAGATCTATGAACAGGTCACAGAGTGGTTCTGGGAAGGAGCAGTCCCTTGCCTTCTCCATGTTCCCCCAAGTACTGAAGATACTTAAAGTGGAGGGCCTGAACTCAGCAAATGGGTAACCTGAGGTTAAACAGTCTCAGGTATATACAATGAAGATTTCTGTGATGAAAATGAACGCATTTCCAAAAACAAAGTTAATTACATGTGGACTAAAAGTCTTACTAGAATGTGGAGGAGCTGAGGCAGAGGAAGCTAGGCTGGCTCTGCACCTCTCCAAGGGACTCCATGATGGACACTGTTATTAGGTCCAGTAGGGTTGATAAGAGGAGAGGGCAGCAGCTTGGAAATTCCTATCTAGGTATAGGAAACTCTGGTATGAAAGGGTTAGTGAGAACCAAAAGCAAAGGTTGGGAACCCAGTTCAGGAATAACAGGGTAAGATCAAATAGCTTTCCCAGCATCTGAGATGGAAGCCCGGGAGAAAAGAACCTTCACTAGGGAGAAGGGGATGGCTGGTGTAACTAATGCAGATGCTGCACATGAGATAATGTGGGGTCCTGGCTCTGCTTTAGGGATGAGCAGAGTCTGATCCTCCCTCACACTTGCACTCCTCCCTTCTACCTTGGCCCTGGTTGTCTGCCAAGTCTGAAGGGCAGCAAGGTGTACAGCCCCTGGCCCTATGAACATCCTTGTGGACTTTTGGGTCCCACAGTGACTGGGGGAGGTAAGGGGGAATAAGGCTTGCCTCAAGCTCCTTGAACTTGAGTCCTTCACTCCTGACCCTACACCCAGATTGGAGTTTCTTCACCCCATCCAGCCAGGTTCTCAGAGACAGATCTTACCCTGGCTCTGGCTGGGCACATCTCCTGCCCCATAGGTTCCCCACTATCTCCCAGACATACCTCTGTGTCCCCCAACAGGCCTCTTGGTCCCAAGAGAGGGTGGGTTCTCTGTCCCCTCTCTGCCCAGATTGCTCAGTGAATGAATGAATGAATGAATGCACACACACATGCCCTGGGAGTGGCCAGAGGGTGCCATTGGATGAGAGTCTCACTTACCCTCTTAGGTTTGTGGAGCCAACTGTAGGAGAATCACTCATTATACAAGGCTTTAATCTAAGTTAAGGCAGTCTCTCTTGCACTGCTCTTGGGAAAGTAAAATGGTGCAGCCACTGTGGAAAACAGTGTGGAGAACCCTCAAAAAAATTCAACAGATCATCAACTCCCTTCATATTAGAACTGAGTATGTGGGATTCTTGCTTCACCATTATTGTGCTGCTTTAGTAAGAATAATGTGTTCCACTTCCATCTAGGTTAATACAAAAGATGTAAAGTCTCCATTTTTTAAAAGGCTGAATAGTATTCCATGGTATACATATACTACAGCTTGTTAATAGGTAAATGGGGAATCAGGGAGAGGGGAGGAGGAGGGATACAGATAGGGGGTCACAGTGTGTGGCACATCTCTTGGGGTAGGACCAACTACAAGAGGGAATTTACCTAACAACTGCAATCAGTGTAACCTAAGTCTCCATATGCTCAATAAATCCCAAACAATAATAATAAAAACAGTTCACAGGTCCCAGCTACTTGGGAGGCTGAGGCAAGAGAATCACCTAATCCCAAGAGCTGGAGGTTGCTGTGAGTTGTGATGCCACAGCACTCTACTGAAGGTGACAGTGAGTCTCTGTCTCAAAAAAAAAAAAAAATCAATGAATGACTGTGTGATCCAGCTACCCCACTTCTGAGTTGAAAGCATAGCCTCAGGGAACATCTACCCTCCTAGGTTCTCTTCTGCCCCATCCACAACATCCAAGCTGTGGGAGCAGCCCATGTGCATTGAGGCAGGCATGGATAAGCAAAACGTGGTCTGCACACACAAGGGAATGTCACCCTGGAAAGGAAGGAGATTCTGGCACCTGCTGCAACATGGAGGAACCTTGAGGACCAATGGTAAATAGAACAGTCATAAGGACAAATACTATGTGACTCCACTCATAGGAGGTCCTAGAGTTGTCATAATCACAGGGATAAGAAATACTGATAGGATAGTGGGGGCTAACAGTGGGACTGTAGGGATTTACCTAATGGGGACAGATATTAGATTTGCCATACGAAAAGCATTCTGGAGATCGATGGTGTTGGTGGTTCACAACACAGTGAATGTACCTAATGCCCCTGGGCCTGCACACTAACAAAGAGTGAAATGGTACCTTTTATGTTACATACATGTACCACAATCATAAAAGAGAGAGAAGTACACATTGTGCTCCCCACAAAATGTATTTTAAAAAAAATTTAATAAGAATTTAAAAAAATCTTTTTTCTAGGAAACCAAGGAAAACAAGTATATTATGGAAAGATTTGGAATGTTTGCTTAAAAAGAAAATTCTAAAAGAGAAGGATGGAGTGAAAGGAACCAGATGTAAGTCAAACTGTGTCCATATTAGTGAAATTAGAAGAGATAATAAAATAATAAATGTCATTAATAAACATGTTATTAGCAAAATATATAGTGAAGAGAATGACGGATCAAGGGAGAAGAAGCAACAGCAGTCTGGAACATTGAAGTCTGCTGGTGTGGTCCACGAGCACTAAATTTAGCAATTCCAGGATTATGATAGTTTTTCATAATATTGTCATAATCCTGGAGGTTACTAGAAGGGCTATGCTTTGAAAAGTGATAATATTTTTAGAGTGTTTAGGGAGATTGATGAGCTGAAGAGATAAATAATCTATTCATAGCAAATTTCAGCCTCTGCCAGAACTTTGCCCATTATTGTCTAGACTAGACTGGGGACAAAATAGTCAAGTTCTCCATGGATGCTCTATGCTGATAGACATGCAGGTAGACATGCAGAACCTAGACATACTCATTAGTCCCTTCCATCTATTTGTACCAGGAGAAATAGATACCTTTTGTCCTTATTTTACTTTCATACAATTGTCCCTACCTTTTCCCAACTCCACTTCCTTGACCTCATTCTCCCCTCTACATCAGCTACTCACTTACACTGTTCAGAATTAAACATACCATAGTCTCAAGTTAAAATATCTCTTTATCTTTCTTCATGTCCTTCTGTGGAAAGTCACATAATGTGTATCAGTTGAAAATAGAAAGCATAGCAAATCTTATCCTATGAATGAACTGTTCAAGAAGCTCTCATACAGACTACCTTAAGTAAAAGCATTCCTGGATCATGCAATGTCCTCATCAATAATCTGACTTCATATTTGGTCACAAGATTCACATGGAAATTTCTAATGAAATCAACTCATTAGAGATACCAACATAGGCTAAAATATACCATCACCTACTGGTCCTATATAATTTAAAGTATCTAGTGACTGGAACATAAAAATTTCTCCAGCAATTTTTCTTTCTATTTGAATTTATAGTTAATTCCATGATGAGTATACAAAGGTAATTAGTTTCTAATCAACAGTTTTAGTATTAAAACCCCATCCAATGTAACTATGCAGAATATTTTAAAGTAAACTAATGAGGCCCACTTATTTCCTCTGTATTATTGAAATGTATTTTGCATACCACAAATTTTTTGCTTGTTTTTAGTGAACAATTCAGTAAGTTATAGGAGATAGTATATTTTAGTATGTATCATTAAACTTTTTTTTACATATACATGTGTTTATTAGGTTTCCACTTTTTGCCTTCACAAAATTAAAAAGGTTTAAAAATTAATAACAATAACAATGTTTAAGATAAGGACTAGGAAAAAAAACCTCATGAAGAACGAAGGAAGATAAATACATTCAGAAAAGAAATCAGATGATTGCTGCATCAAAATATTAAGCAATAACAATAATGCAAGGAAGTAACATTCACATTGTAAAATAGGAGTATGTCTATTATAGAATGCTTAGACTCTGAGGTTCCGTATGAAGTCATCAGTTAACTTCTCATTTTTTTTCCAAAGTCTCAAAAAATAAACAACTAATATTTATTAATAAAAGTAAAAGATAATTTCAAAAAACAGATCATACCAAATCTTATAGACAATAGAAAAAGAAGAAATACTTCAAAATCATTCTACTTAATCTGGATACACCTGATATTAAAATTGGAAAAAAAAACATATTATTATAAAGGGGGAAATTACAAACATATTTCACTTAAAAAAAAAGAAAAGAAAAGAAAGTAGTGACTAATTCTCACATAAATTGGATTTAATTTTGACCAAATTACATCACTTAAACATTAATTTTCAATTCCACCTGGTAATATGTTATTTAGGATATTGTATCCTCGTTTATTATTAAACTTGTTGAGAATATCTGACATGA